>CM075806.1:62505253-62573034 GCA_037975025.1 Excoecaria agallocha | reverse complement strand
TTAGCCTGCTGTCTGTGAGGGTTGGTTCAGCTGTATGGTTGAATTTTGCTCTCTCTCTCTCTCTCTCTCTTGCTCTCTCTCTCCTTTCATTCTTTTTTTTGCCCATCGGTACTTTCTCTACAAAGAATTGGCTTGTGGACATTCACTTAGTGGGCCTCAGTTCTACTTTTAAAGTGATTTAAATATTTTTTTTTATCTTTTATTTTCCTGTCAATGAAATAAGATTTGTGATTATGCCAATGGATGCTGCTCTCAGTGCAACCTAGTTTTCATTTTTTTAGGGCTTCTGGACTTGTTAATTAGTTTCATAAACTTATGTATATCTATGCTTTGTTCATTTCATGATAAAATGACAATCATTCCATGTTTGCATTGCACCGGTATGTTAATTTTGACTTTTGTTAACCAGGTCTCAGGCTTGTCCTTACTTTGCAGGAGGCAGCTGCTTTTTCTCGAACCTGGAGGGGGCACATGCAGAATCTACTTGGTTATGCATGTTCTGTCTATTGTGTGTACAAAATGATTAAGGTATTGTTGTCACAAGGCTTTTTGAGGGTTTGAGATATGCTATATTATTTTCTTTCACAAAACATTATCATTCATGCTGGCATTATTTTGGAAAATGTCTGATTTGTTAATTTATATCTGTCCCTCCAGAATGCCCTTGTCATCTAAATGGAGTCTAAGTTGCCACATTTTGTTAAATGAAAATCTTTTTGATTTAGCCTTTGCAAACCATTCTACCGCTGGTCTATGTTTTTTCCCCAAGTGCACTAAGGAATTTTTCTATTCCTTTTCTTAATTTTCAACTCAGTTTGTGAATAACAAGGGACTGATTACTTTGCTTTGTTTATGCAGTCCTTACAAAGCGTTATTTTCAAGGAGGTAATTTACCATTCCGTAATGATTCCTTTGGACATGCTGGACTTTGTATTTATGTTACCGTTTCAGATCCTTGAACCATCTGCCTCACTATTGCTTGTGAAATTGTAACGATAATCTGTTTTACAGGCTGGCTCTGTAGATCCCGTGACAAAGACTATTAGCATATTCTTGCAGTTCTTTGATATAGGAATCAATGCTGCGTTGCTGTCACAGGTCTGTTAAATCTTAAATCAGACAATTTTTCAGGGTTTAACAAGATAAAAGGGATAAATTTACAAGGATTTTGGGTGATTCAAATGCCAAATCTCTATTGAAGTTCTTGGTGTCTTTGACGTCAGCATTTTTTAATGCTGCAAGGTATGGCCAGGAACACTGACTCATACATGCTTTTGTCTTGCAGTACATTTCCTTGTTATTCATTGGAGTTCTCGTTGTCATTTCAGTTCGAGGATTCTTAACAAATCTAATGAAGGTAAGTTTTTTCAATTTGTGCACTAGAAGTGTTTCAGGTATACTTTCTGTTGGTTATCATGATTATTTTTATATAAAACAACTCAAACCCAATCTATGGTCTTGCTTATCTCATTGGAAAGGTAAGAAATTTCTACAAAAAAGGAATTTAGACTATAGGTTGGGGATGAATGGTTTTCACTGGTCTATGTACTTGTTGAATTCTCAGTATAAAAAAAGTTTCTATATGATTCAAATTTAAGTCAGTTTCAGTTCCAATTAGTTCATTCTATTTTATATGGCATTCAACCTCCTTTTTGTTCCCAATTTTAACCTTGTTAAGTTCCATGCAGTCACATCAAATGAAACGCGCTGTTCTTAATAATTGACTGGCAGTTTTTTGGTTTTTTGCAGTTTTTCTTTGCAGTTTCCAGAGTGGGAAGTGGATCGTCAAGTAATGTTGTGCTTTTTCTTTCGGAGATTATGGGAATGTACTTCCTCTCTTCAATTCTTTTGATAAGGAAAAGCTTAGCAAATGAATACAGGTATCATAATTGATTCAAGACTAAGTTGAGCTTTGTGATTTCCGATTCCAGACTTGTACTTGTTCATGCAGTGGTTTTCACTTTCTAATAAACACTCTGCACTGAGACACCAATAAGAAAATAGAATTTTGATTTTGGAATGCGTAGCTACCAAATTGCAGTTGCATAACATTGTTTGAGCCATGAGACAATGGTAATATACATCCAAAAGTTTATAGTTCTTAGCAGTTGCTTCCCTAGATACGTAGGGGGTGGGCTACAACTAATTATATAAAGTTTTATTTGTAAAATTTTAATTTTAAATTTGGGGGAGCCAATGCAAATTGTAGTGCCCCCCTTGAAGACGTCCTCTCCTTCTTGCTTGATAAAGCACTATGTTAATCCTAAGCCAAAAGTCATAGAAGCAAGTGTCTAAAGATGATATTTCCTCCCATAGAGATGAATGCAAGAAACCAGAGATTCAGTGATTTACAAGTAGACCAGGTGACTGCATATTGAATGTTCAATCCGTTATAGAAATGGTTAGGATCTGATTTTCCACACTGCTTGCAACATTCTTGATTTCACCTGAGATGGTATTTCTTTGCAGGATGATCATAACAGATGTGTTAGGTGGAGATATTCAGTTTGACTTTTATCACCGGTGGTTTGATGCCATCTTTGTAGCAAGTGCTTTCCTTTCTCTGCTTTTGCTTTCAGCGCATTACACATCACGACAGTCTGATAAACACCCGATTGATTGATATACTCCTCGTGTAAGTTCCAGTCAATGCAATATTTTGTTTATCCTATGTCAATTGCAGCAGCAGTTAAAATCTCCCAAAGTGGGAATTATAACATAAGTTCCTGTATACAAACATGTATGAAACAACTATGTGTGAATTTCTTATGTCTTTAATTAATGTGACAGTACATACATGCATGAGACAGCTATAGTTAATTTTGTAATCATTTGTACTGGATATCAAGCCTATTGCTTTTAAGTTAACACCTTAAAGATAGCCCTTCTGTGTGCTTCGCAAGATCTCTGGGGTGCATTGTTCATCAATTGAAAGCGAAGGTGCATCTTGCTTTTATGATAAATTATTATGTACTAATGATTCTTGAGTCAAATGCTCCACTGCAGATTTTTTACCCTGCTTTTACATTTGTGGAACAGGGAGCATACTTGTAAGATGTTGATCACCATTTCAAGGCAAACAAGGTAGGTACTCCCTTCTTTAGGTCCTAACTGACTCAGTTCATGATATTTGTTTCCTCATCACTTCAAATCATGTCTTATCTCTCTTTACTTTTCTGGGTGAGCTCCAGCAGCCTGTAAATAACTAAAATTATTGGTTATATATATGTAGCGATCCAGTTAGATAGAAATCCCTTGCTCCTAACGATTGTGCTGGATCGCATTTACCAGCTTTATTTTGCTGCAGATTTGAGCTTGCAGTGTGATATTAGAATTAAAATGAATTCATGAAATGGAGCTAAACATACTCTGAATGGCATTGATTTGTATTGAACTATCAATATGAATACAATTGACCACAGTAGAAGTTGGACCGCTTAGTGGAATGAGTACGATCTAGTTGACGTGTTTCTCATGCTATTACGTTTGAAAATTGCACCGTGTTAATTATTATACATCATCGGTGGGCTAGATTTTTAATTTTACAATTCTAAACATAGCGTTCAGACTTTCAGTATTACAAGTTTAGATAGTGAATCCAGATGGTACTAGATATCTTGCCTTCCCACTAATTAAAAAATAATTTACATTAGCCAACCAAGTCATGCTAATTTAGCATGACAAAGAAGAGTTCCAACTGTTTATTTTTCAATTTGGTGATAAGTTGTGCGCTACCCTCGGTAACAGGAGGATAATCGAAGATGATATGAAAGAGTTGTTATGTGCTAGTGAAGATTTTTGAAAATAAAAAATTTTATTAATTCTCTTTCTTAACAAATCTAAAAATTACAAGCTATTTATAAAGAAAACAAAAAGACCTAAATCTATTCTAATAAGAAAAGATAAAAGCTAACTAGAAAATAAAATCTAATTAGAAATATAATTTTAATGTAATTAGAAAATATAAATTTTAATTAAGAAAATCAAACTAGAAAATCCAACACTTTCCTTTAAGTTGGTGCGTGGATATCACACATGTCCAACTTGTAAATGGCAACTTATTAGATGATCTTGCATCTTGTATTCTACCATTGCCGATTGTCTTTCCTGTTTGCAGGTTCTGATTTCATAAAGTTGCTAGTGGCATCGGAGGAAGAGGCGAGTTTAGATGGTAAACGCCTAAGATGTTGGATTTCATCTAAAGAAAAGGTTTAGTGGAGATTGTCTATTGTGATGTCTTCACTATCTCCGACACATTTATTTTGAGGAGTTATCTCGTTTTCCTTCGTTGCCTTTAGGACGACCATGTAATTTCCAACAAATCTTCTTCGTTTGGCTTGACTTCCCACAATAATCACAATGTAGGTGATCTTTATCAGAATTAGTAACTTTCAATTGTTTTTGAAAAATTTTTGCAATTAATCCAAATTTCTCAATTGGTGTTGTATAGAGCATAGCACTTCTTCTGACTTTCTCTTGTAGGACATAAGAATATGCTTCTTTAAGTGAGGGAAAAGGATTTTTACCCTATGTTACTGGGATTCAAGTATGGATGTCGGATATGGAGATATGTCCATGTGTCGGATTAATAAATTTCCTAAATAGAAGATGTAGGAATACGGATCCAAATTTAAGATATTGATACGTTAATACGGATCCGAATTTAGACAGGTGCATGGATATGTTATATAAATAAATTAAAATAAAATTATAGAAGATGTAAATTATGTGTATTAGGCCTATTCAACTTTTTATATTCCATGTCAAATTACATTAACTTGGGCCCATTACTATTTAATTGACCTTATTTAAATCCTAAACAGTAGACACAGATCCATTTGACATTTATTCCTCTCCTCTCTCTTCAAAGTTGCCGATTCATTTCCCTCTAAACTGTCGTTTGCCATTTGCTACCGTTTTTCGTTCTCCTGCCGCAGTTCGCTTGCATCGCCAGTTGTTCTTACTGGTTAGTAATTTTTTTTTTCTGGATTTCTCTCTTCTTAGCAATCTCTGCTTCTCTCTAATCTGTCGAGGGTATGAAAGCTGCCATGTCCAACTTCATGGATTTGTGTCGGATACATCTTGTGTCGTGTCCCGTCAACACGGGTACGACATGCCAAAATGACGAGCCCAATTATCAAAGGTTTTACCGAGTACTTGAACTCTTATTTGATTAAATTTATTGTTCAATTCATCCAGAAAATTATAGACTCCTTTTCAACCAAATTTTGGAATTGAACTGCATTTTCAGTACAACTTGCTGTGAAATCTTATAATAATCCAATTCTTGTCATAAGCCACCTGATTCTGCAAAATAATCTGAAACTGACATTTCATCTTGTTTAGAGCCATGAATTTTGTTCCGAACTTAAAAAATTCGAGCATCATTTTTCATGCATGAATAAGTGATTTTGGTTGTGTTTCATATTTTTTTTTTGCAATAAATATTGTCTAGAAATCTGAGGTTGCATAAAGTTGATAAGCCATGTCATAACTAATAAGTTTTCTAAATCCCACTGGTTATATGTGGAGTTAGAAGCAGCTAGTTTTTTTTTTTTTTATCTCCATTAATATAAGTTTGCAACCTTCTGGTTTTAATAAACAAACAAGCTTTAGACCATGATAGATATGTACCACTACCATCAAGTTTCACAAAACTTATTTGCAAAAAGGGGTCATTACTAATTGAATTACTTTTTTATATTGTCTTAGTGTCTTCCATAGTAGCAAAAGAAAGTGTGAGGACAATAAAACAGAAGAAAATCATAACCTAGAAAGGAAATCCAAAATCAAGATAACAGATCAGGGTCGAACTGGTCAAGAATCAACATCAGATGGTGGTTGGGAAGACTTGTATGCATGTCACTTGCCGACGTGCGAATAGTACCTCACCGTCTTCAACCGACGTGTGTGCTTCACTCGTGACTCCTCCAGTGACCGGATCTAGTGGGTTGGATGATTTGAAGGTGGCACACCCTTTGGTAGTGGTGGTGTAAGTCACCTCCTACTCAAAATATTAATGCTCCAATATTTGATGTTCTAGGCTTCTTCAGGAAAAAAAAACGAAAAAAAAAGGATTTTAAGCTAAATTTTGGTGTTACATGGTTTTCAAATCACAAAAAAATAAAAAATGTATTTTTCTAAAACCGCATATTTTACCTATTGCTTAGAAGAAACAAAACTCAACTTCTATAAAATATAAGGCGCTCATAATATGAAAATTTTTTAGAATAAAATAATTTTATTAATTATCTTATTTTAACAAATTTAAAAATTATAAGCTATTTATAAAGAAAACTAAAAGAATCCTAAATCTATTCTAATAAGAGAATATAAAAGTTAACTACAAAATAAATTTTAATTAGGAATAGAATTCTAATCTAACTAGAAAATATAAATTTTAACAAAGAAATTAAACTAGGAAATCCAGCCGTTAGATGTGGCTGAATTGGCTTTGCAAGTAACATGGAGGACGACTTTAACTATAAATGTTTTTGAAAGAAGTCGCAGAAACAGGTGTTTTCTTTGATTCTGCTGAGTCAGTTAGCTGTAGAAACTAGCTGATTTATCTCCAAGTGAAAGATGACTACAGGATCTATAGACTTGAATCATGTATAGGATGGGAGGCTCTACATGGAGGTGAAGAAATAGGAGGCTCTAAAGAAGTCGTTTTTCTCTGTGCATAAAGAAAGGCAGTTGAGAAAAATTTTGGTCCTAAAATAAAGGTGAGTGAAGAAAAAGAAGTGTATTATTAGTGAGCCTCAGCTAGGTTGTGGTCGAGTGCTTTAGAATTAGGTGAACGTAGGTTTTTTCTCTCTTGTGAAAAGGGCCAATAAAGCTAAGCTCTTCCAGGAATTCTTTTCGGATTCTGTCATTACTTGGCTTCTTTTTGTTTTACAAGGCACTGAGTGGCTCAAAAGTCAAAATACCAGATATTGATATGTTAGAATGTGTGGCTCCAATCTAATGTTAATAAAAAATTGAAAACCATTTGTTTTTTTAATTCATTTGGGATTTTAGGTGTTGTCAAGGCGATTTTGACATCAAGACAGCTAATTCAGGTAACTGGTCATATTGTAGACATCCATAGTGATGTTGTTGCTAAATATAAATGGAGGCAAATTAGAAAATATTTTCATTTTTTGACATGTATATCCTCTAATATCTTTACTTGGATATGGTGAAATGTCTTTAATGCCACTGCATTTTTCTATCAAGTTTTGCCGTCATCTTATGCTTCAAGAATAATATAATTTTTTTTAACCTATTGCAGATTAAAAAAAGAATTACTGAAAATGAAAAAGATTACGAGACAACCAACAAGGACCTGTACTTGGATTCAATTTTTGGCCTGAAGTTGTTTTTGTGAATAGCTCATGTGTAATAGAAGTTTAGCAGTCAACTTTAAAGAACACGATTCAATTAATTCATTAATGAGGTTCACTACCTGTATCAACTTGTTTTTCTTATAATTTCTTATGGTTGCATTGGCCAGTCAGGAACAGCATTATTTTTTTTTAGGAAAGTTCCATTACGAAGCTCCAAAACTTATGGCATTTATTTTATGAATTTTTACTTTCAAGCGTTTATTTTAGTTAATATTAATGATTTATTTTTATTTCTCAAATGGAATTGTAATCCAATTAGGGATGATCACGGGACGGACGGGGGCTGGGGATGGCTTTCCACCTACTATCCCGCACAAGGGTAGGAATTCCCTATCTCTGGTAGCATTTTGGAGGAAAAATTTCCTCCATTCCTGTCTCCGCAAGGATTCCTTTTTTGCAGAAAAAATATATATATTTTTTAAAAAATTTAATTATAACTAAAATATAATATTTAACAATTAATTGTAATTGAAATAGAATATTTAATAATTAAAAAATATAAATTTAATTGTAAATCAAATTAATATAAATTTTAACAATTGATAAAATTAAAATTAAATATAATTTAAAATTAAATTATATAAATATAATTAAATTTAATTAGTTACAAAAAACTTTTACGGCCGTGACCTCAATCACTGTCTCCTCCTTAAAATCTAAGTTCAAAAACATTTTTTTTTTCATCCCTAAAAAAATTTTTGAAGATTTTCTACGCCATTCAAGGCAGTTCTCCATCGGAAACGAAAAAGTTTTGCCCCATAATTATCCCAAAATCTAACGCAAAATCTAACGTGCATACGCAGTTGGATGTTGGAATGTGCAATCCATATGTATTTAATCCAAGAGAAATTATTTTATTAGAGATATTATTTTATTGTCTCGAGTAAAATGTTTAATAATATAAATATAAGCAAATCTGGAAGTGTCAGTTTTCTTTTTCTTTATTTCTAATAGTAGTTGTTTCTAATGATAGTAATACAATATTGAGAGAATATCTAGGCAGATGAGTTCTCACCTATTTTCATGAATTTCCAAATTTTTAGACTTCTAAGTTGGAATTATAGGTTTACCACGTAGCGCTATCCTATCAGAGTGGCACCGATTCGAATTCCAGTTTTAAACGTAAAGAGGCTATGCCCTATTAATGAATTGTGGGACACAGTATTACCTACAATATACATACGGTCGATTTAAGAATTTATTCCTCCTAAAATTAAAAAATTATATACATTGTGGTGCTAATGTATTGGATTGGATATAAAAATGAAAAAGAAATTAGGTTTCTGGGCGGAGGAGAGTGTCACATCCCCTGTGCCAAAGAATAATCATAAAGTTTAAAAATGATTAAATTACTAAATTATAGTAATCCATCACTTTTGTCCTTTGGTTACCAAAAACAAATGAATAATTTAATATCCAAAACAATATACATATACTAGTTTTAATAGGAATGCTGACACCCCAGTTACTACTTTCAAATAATGACATTAAAAATAAATAAAAATACCTATTTTAAATTCTATGATTAATAACAATATCTTCCTTTATTGGATTGATTCCAGTCCAGCTTTAGGGACAATTTTTTAATTAATGTGTTTTTAAAAAATATTTACAAAAATGGGGTGTATGGAAAAAGTTTTACCAAAATGGGGTGGTTTCTGACAGGGGTCAGTTTTTGTACCGAAACCGCTGGTCCCACCAGCGGTTTCGGTACAAAAATTTCCGTGCATCACTTATTAAATTAATAATTTTTTTATATATTTTAATTTGATTTTTTAAATAAAATAAAATAAAATAAAATAAAATAGATACACGCAATAAATTATCATCCCAATTTTCATTCAATATTAGAAAAAAAAGTCCAACGTAACACACCACCTTAACAGAAGATTAATTTTCCGTGCATGAATTATTAAATTAATAAATTTTTAATATAATTTAATTTATTTTTTAATTAAAATAAAATTTAATTAAATAATTTAATTGACCACACTAAAAAAATTGAATAAAATTAAAATTTAGATACAATATCCGCAATATAATTGAATAAAATTTAATTGACCACACTAAAAAAATTGAATAAAATTTAGATACAAAATTTAAAATTAAATAAAATTTATTTAAATAAAATTTAATTAAATTTGTATCTGTAATTAAATAAAATTTAATTTAGTATCTGGGCATTACTTTTTAACTAGGAATTCAATATCCGCAATATATGAATTATCAATATATGCACCATAAAATAAATGCTGCTCACCTCCCTCAATTTCACTTAAAAATATATTTTTTGTAAAAAATAATTTAATTTTAATTATAAAATTTAATATTAAATTTAATTTAATAAATATATATTTTCTTTTGTTTTTCAAATTGAGACAATTGATTTTGTTTTTATATTAGCCTGTGATGAACACGAACATATAAAAGAAACAGTGGAGTTCCATTTGTTATTAGCAGTGGAGTTCTATAGGGGAGAATAAAGTGGAGTTTCATTTGATCTAAATGAAAAATTGCAATGCCAGATATTAATTTTTTCCACATAAAAAAGAAATCAGTTGGTGTATTTTAATTTTAATTTTATTCAATTTTTTAGTGTGGTCAATTAAATTATTTAATTAAATTTTATTTTAATTAAAAAATAAATTAAATTATATTAAAAATTTATTAATTTAATAATCGATGCACGAAAAATTAATCTTCTGTTAAGGTGGCGTATTATGTTGGATTTTTTTTTCTAATATTGAATGGAAATTGGGATGATAATTTATTGTGGGTATTTATTTTATTTTATTTTATTTAAAAAATCAAATTAAAAATTAAATTAAATTATATAAAAAATTTATTAATTTAATAAGTGATGCACGAAAATTTTTGTACCGAAACCGCTGGTGGGACCAGCGGTCAATTTTTTTAGTGTGGTCAATTAAATTATTTAATTAAATTTTATTTTAATTAAAAAATAAATTAAATTATATTAAAAATTTATTAATTTAATAATCGGTGCACGGAAAATTAATCTTCTGTTAAGGTGGTGTGTTACGTTGGACTTTTTTTTTAATATTGGATGAAAATTGGGATGATAATTTATTGCATGTATTTATTTTATTTAATTTTATTTTATTTAAAAAATCAAATTAAAAAATAAATTAAATTATATTAAAAATTTATTAATTTAATTTTCTGACGCACGAAAATTTTTGTACCGAAACCGCTGGTGGAACCAGCAGTTTCAGGTCTGAAACCGCTGGTCCCACCAGCGGTTTCGGTACAAAAATTTCCGTGCGTAAGAAAACACCCCATTTTGATAAAATTTTTTCCATCAATCCTATTTTTGTAATTAATTATTTAAATAACATTATTTAAAAAATTGTCCCCCAGCTTTACAGAATTTGCCAGCAGAAAAAATTGACAAACAATAAAGGTTTTGACGGCATCTGATACCTAATTTTCAAAAGCCTAGTAGACAAGACCCAGTAGACTTGCAAAAACCTACAAAACAGCAAAAGCATCAAAACCATGATATACAGCTGGGGAGTAAGTTTTTTTACCACAGGCATTGTAACTGAAGAAACGCAAAAAGTCATTAGGGAAGTACTTTGCTGTATTACACCATACATCTCACTGGCCTTCCATTCAATACCATTAGTCTCCTAATCTGCAGGCAAAAACTTGGTCGATCGCGCTGCTGCCCCCATCTATCTATAAACATTGCCAACACATATTTCAGAGGATAACTTTTTATGCTCCACCCCTGCACAATGCTTCATTGAACCATTTAGACACTTCGTCCAAGCTGCCTCAAGCATTGCTCTTCTTAGATACTCAAACTAACACAAGTACATGAGAAGCTCAGAAAGCAAAACTAACACATCCATGATCTGCTGATATGTGCCCCTAACTTCATCTTCTTCAGCACAAATTACAAGGAATTTTGCCTAAAATGTGTCATCTTCACTTGGACATTAAGCAGTTTTGCCTTTCTCCTAAATCTAAGATCTAGCTTCCTAGCATTTTCAGCAGATACAGAAGTTGGAGCTACACTTTGATGACAAAAAGCCAGTTCCTGGTATCAATCATAAGCCAGGCCCTACAACTCTAACAGTCAAGAAAGAGCATAATTAGGTCATCTCATAATGTTGCCCAGGAGTATTCAGTAGAAAGTAGAGGACACTGCATACAACAATAAGATTATGCAAGTCTGAATAGTATAACAGGAAAGTAACCAAGAGTATTGCCATTTGCTATTATACAGTTTAAAATCAAAGATCGGATGGGCATAACTTTGGATATTTGGAATGAAGCCAATCATCACAATAATTAAAAAAAATAAAAAAATCCAAGGCAGGATAGATAGGACATAAGCAAGAAACAACAGATGAGATCCTACAGAAGCAGTGCTATATTTTTACCAGGATAACAGTTCAATCAACCTGATGAACAGCATTCAGAGAATAAATGAAAACCATCCTTGAAGAAAAAGGCCGATCTATGATATGACCGTATTTAGGGCATAGAGTAAACCACGATAAATTCCCAATGTTATTCTGATGTAATTTATGATCATCTTAACAGCATAAAACCAATAAGCACTACAAAAACATTACAAGTTAACATTGTAAACTATTCAACAAAATTTATATCAAGAAAAACAAGTATCACCTTCCCCAATCAATTTAGGGTTTGGTTACAACACAGGTCAACAGTTTGCTCCAGAGACAAGTGTGTACCAAAGCATTAGCATCCCATTACTGCACAGTTGTACACGAAGGCACCTGCACGCTCCTTGACAGCAAGCACATTCCATTCAGCCCCATCCATACTTGTGTCCTGGGGGTTCCATGAATGAAGCACAATCACTTCACCTTCAGGACCTCTATGCCCTCCAATCACTAATAAGCTGTCGCCACATGCTTTAAATGCTAATCCCCAACCATGAGAATAGTCGGCCCTAACTGGCAACCTTTTCACAACACTCCATGAATTATTAATCTTGTCATATTTCTTGACCTCATTTGTTGCTTGATCAGCAGAGTACAGTTGATTATTTACAACAGCGACCAGAGGAGGAGAACGCATGGCAGGATGACCAACAACAGAAACAGGATACATGTTCTCTATCCTCCTCCATCTCCTTGTCTCAAGGTTATACTCCTCACCACAACTTAAACATTCTGTTTGGCTTGACATACCTCCAATGACATAAAATCTTCCATCTATGAAGAAACCTGAACACAGCTTACGTGGAAAATTCATATCTGGCAATGTCTGCCACATACCCATTTCAGAATTATAGAGTTCAGCTGATCTTAGAATGCAGCCATTCTTGTCACTTCCTCCAGCAACAATAGCAATTTCTCCCAGGCTGCTTGAACCAAACAGACAACGAGGTAAGTTCATAGGAGGGCATCTAGACCAATTATGAGAAAGTAAGCTATACATCCAAATAGCAAATCCAGACAATTCACGGCCAAAAACAAGTAGCTCAGTCCCAACTGCAAGAGACTCCTTGTCCGCATAAGTAAAACATTCATCGCAAGGCATCCTAGGCAATCTTATCCATCTTTGCCTCACAGGATCAAATGCCTCCCAGGGCATCAAAATACAGGCTAAATAAACCCAGTGTTCAACAACACCTAGCTTCCGCCTCAGTCTATACAAATATCCACTTCCAATCAATGCTTTGAATTTTTTATTCACGCAAGCCAGATTTGGGTAATCTGATCTGCAGCTCCAAGCCAAAATATCTAGTGCAGTGTCTTCATGAAGACCAGGCAACAGACTATCATCTGATGCTTGGCCATCATGATTTTCTCCATTTCTATGCATGCCTGCAGGTAACTGGTCAAAATCAAAACCAAGCATCTGGCTTTCAAGCAACCCTTTTCCAGCATCTTTCAGATTAACATTTTTTGACAATAGAATGCGTGCCAACGACTGCAAATCCTGCTGGGATAATCCCAATTCTTCCTGAAAATACATGGGAAGCTGAGACCCGGCACAATTATGCAAACTAACTGTCACTGGTGCATCAGAACCAGCCTCTTCCACCTTCACTTTAGGTTTCCTAAGTGCATCTCTGAATACCATTGTAAACAGCCTGCCTCCTAAATTATCAACCAAAGCCAAACAAGAAGAAAATAAGCAAGTCCATGCATACACCGTCAGTAATAAGGACTTCAAAAGTACATGCAATCAAAGGTAACAATTGACAAAATTAAGCCCACAAGAAGCTAAAAAATTCAAAAAATAACAATTGAAAAGAAGCAGCGCACTCCCAGAACAAATTATACATAAGCAAAACTGAAGTAGCCTTCAACAGAATCCAAACGGATCCTCCTGGAACCAAATCTAGCTAAGAATTCATAGGCATGAAAGACAATTAAACCCCAAAAGACATACAAATAGAGATAGATCCAACAGTACAAAAAAACAAAGAAGAAGCAAGTAATTGAGCAGGAAGAATACCTTGAATAGCTGAAATCCGGCAATTGTTGAGTTGGAATCCAGCAGATCACCCAAAGAAAGAAGCTTGCAGCTTCTCTCTTCCTCTCTGAAAAGGTAAAAGCTTTATTGCTTCCTATCCATTAATTACAATTACTTCATTCTCATCTGAAGAAATATTTTATCTTTCTCCGTTCACAGAGAGAGAGAGGGGTTCTTTTTTGGTTACCTGAAATGAGCATTTTCGGCATTCCAGGCACCGAATTATTGAAAAACGGAAACAAGAAAAGAAAAGGAAAAACAGAAGCTTTGATTCCTATAGTTATAAGTTTATAATATTTATCTATCTGGGTTTTAACTGTTGTTGTGTAAATCTCTGTTTCTACCATTTCTTTTCTTTAACAGTTTTGTTTTCCGTTTGACCAGTCAGCAACTTCTCTTCTCTTTCTCTCCTTAGCTTTTTGGCTCTTTGCAAAACTGCTTTCTGCTGCTAGTGATCCGCACGTGCTTTTTCTCCCTTTTTTTTCTAATTTTTTAATTTTATTCTTTTCTGTTTTTAAGTTTTCGAGTGAGCTCCAAATTAAAAAAAATACAAATTACCATACGTAATTTCAACCTTTTATGCTTCTTACATAAAAAAGGAGTCATGTGATACACATGCATTTAAACTTTTTGATTTTAAGAATATATACAATTTGACGATTTAAATGTAAACGTATCGAATTTATTAATACATCTGATGAGTCTTTTTGTCTTTCTCAGCTTTTTGACTTCTTTTTCTTGGGATTTCATGGGTTCGTCAAGCAATAGAGCTCTGCCTGAGCTCACGGCAAACGATGTTGATGTAGCAGTCCCAAAAAAATCAAAATGGACTATGGTGGGGAGATTTTTAATAGATCATGTAGTTAATTTAAATGCTATGCAGTAGATGTTGGCATCTTTGTGGAGACCGGTGCAAAGGGTTAGCATCAGTGAGATAAAACCAAGGCTTATGCTCTTCCAATTCTACTATGAACTGGACATAAAAAGGGTAATCAATGGTAGCCCTTCCACTTTTGATAACTAGTTGTTATTATTCGGTCAGGTTAAGGAGAATATACAGCCTCGGCCATTCCCCTTTTTTTTTTGTTGACACGTGGGTTCAGATTTCCAACTTGCCCATTGGGTTTATGTCTGAACGTGTGGGAGAGCGTATAGGTAATTTTATTGGTAAATTTATTGAAGCCGATGATAATAATTTTAAGGGCATGTGGCATTCTTTCATGCTTATTAGAGTTGCAATTGACATTAGGAAGCCTCCGAAGCGTAATATGGAGATTAAAAAGGGGGGGGGGGGATTGGTTTTGTATAGATTTCAAATATGAAAAGGTTCCTACCTTTTGCTTTATTTGCAAAAAGATTGGCCATTCAGATGGTTTTTGCATGGTACGTTATTCTTTATCCCAGGGAGAGCTAGTGAAGAAGTATGACATAAGCTTAGAGGCTGGTCATTGTCGAAATAATCTTCAGATTGGCGAGCCTTGGCTTTGAAATTCAAGTCAAAATTCTGTAGGATAGAACGAGGAAGACATGGTGGTTGACTCAGATATAGCAACTGGTGAATGAGGTCTTGTGAATGATGGAATAAGAGTGGAAGGTTGTGCTGATGGTGTGTTTTTCAGGATTGGTAAGCTCAAACAAATAAATGTGGGGCTCTTTAGGAGCAAATCAAGGGAAGCAGTTATGGGAGGAGGGAGTAGGGATAAGGCTTATATGGAGAAGATAAGTTATGAGTTGGTTGTATCGGAAGCTAAGAAAATAAAGTAGTGGTAACTGAAAGTGAATGCCTTAACCAAGCTAGGCCTCAACCAAATTCAGTCCATTACAATGCAATTGAAACCCAAAATTTGGACTTGGTGGGACTTATGGACCAAGCCCACTGATCATCATGAGTTGGTTATTCTAGAATTGTCGTGGATTTGGCAATCCACGTGCAATTCATATCATTAAGGATCTTGTAAGGGTTCATAAACCATATTTTATTTTTCTAATTTAGACTCTATGTAATCAGTTTTTGATTAATAAAATTAAAATTTCTTTGGGTTATGAGTGTTGTTTTGTTGTGAATAGTATGGGCCACAATGGTGGGCTTGCATTTATTTGGAAGTATAGTAAGAATGTGAAACTATTGTGCTATTCTAAACACTTTATTGATTTGGAAATTGGGTCTTGCTCTTCTAATCTCTGGAGGCTCACTGGGTTTTATGGCCACCAAAGTAGAGTAGTAGACAAGCATCCAGGAATCTCCTTCGGGCACTTTCTAGCCCGTCTTCTTCCTTTTGGTATTATGCAGGGGATTTCAATAATCTTCTTAATAATGCCAAAAAAAAAGGTGGACAACCATACCCTTAAAGTTTGATCGATGGATTTAATGAGGCCATTCGGGATGCGGGACTTATTAACTTGGGGATGGAGGAGCATCCCTTTACATGGGAGAGAAGCAGAGGTTCAGATAGCTGGATCGAAGAAAGACTAGACAGGGCTCTTGCAAATCGTAATTGGCTTAATATGTTTAAAGAGTACATAGTTAAGAACTTGGATTCTCTTTTTTGGATCATAGTCCTTTACTTCTTTCTTCTTATTCGGTTGCATTTAGTCCAAGTATTACTAATTCCCCTAAGTTTAGATTTGAAAATTCTTGGGTTAAGGAGAATAATTTCATGGATGTTGTTAGAAATGCATGGAATGACCCTGGCTGTTATAACTTAAATGATAAAATCTCTCATTGTGGTAAAACGTTACTTGACTGGGGTGGTGGTATTCTTAAAGATTTTCGGAATAGAATAAAGTCCTCCAAAAGAGTTATGTCTGGTTATAGAGCAGGTCGAGATCATGAGTCTTTTCAGAGATTCTGTTTGGCTCAACAGGAGTACTTTGAAGTTTTGAATTAGAGAGAGTTATTTTGGAAGCAACATGCAAAGATTTTTTGGTTGAAAGAAGGAGATGCCAACTTGAAGTATTTTCACGCCTTTGCATAAAAAAGAAACATGAAAAACCGTATTGAGAAGCTAAGAGATGAGGAAGGCAACTAGATTACATAGGAAACTGGGTTGGGTAATCATATTGCTGAATATTTTCAAAATCTCTTTACCTCTCAGTGTACATAGAGTGAAAAAGTGCTTGACTACATCACTTCGGTCATTTCTAATGAACAAAATACTTGGCTTTGTTGTCCTTTTTAATGCAAAGGATGTAAAAAAGGCTCTTTTTGATATGCATCCTAACAAGTCACTTGGTATATATGGCTTTAACTCGGCCTTTTATTAGCATTACTAGGAGATAATAGGAAATGATATGTCTGCAGCTTGCATCTATTTCATACAAAATGCCTCCTTACCAAAAGGATTAAATGATACCGCAATTATCCTTATACCGAAGAAGCAAAAAATAGAGTTTATTTCTCATTCAAGATCGATCTCTTCATGCAATGTTTTATATAAAATAAAATTGTGGCCAAGATACTTGCAAACAGAATGAAAAGCGTGCTTCCTTGTATCATATCTGAAAATCAAAATACCTTTGTTTTGGGTAGAGTAATCACAGATAATATTCTAGTTGCATATGAGATTTTGCACTCCCTTATAAGGAAATACAAAGGAGGATCAAGGTATGTTGCTCTTAAAGTAGATATGAGCAAGGTGTACGATCGGGTTGAATGGCATTATGTGAAAAATGTTATGAAGAGACTGGGGTTCAATGAAGGGTGGATAAAATTGGTTATGATGTGTATCACTTCTGTCAAGTTCTATGTGACTCGTGGTAATAAAATTTTGGGTCTAATTGTTCCCAGTAGAGGTCTTCGTCGGGGATGGCCTTTATCCCCATATTTATTTTTTATTTGTGCTTAAAGGCTTTCCTCTTTAATGAATAAATTAGAAACACAATGATCCATCTATCGAGTTTTAGTTGTGCCGAGAGCTCCTTTGGTTTCTCATCTATTTTTTTGTCGACGATAGTTACTTCTTCTTTAAAGCTAACTATGAGGAATCTTGCTCTTTGAATCATGCCTTCAAATCCTATGAGAAAGCTTCTGGTCAATGTATAAACTTTAACTATGAGGCCTCTAATGTGACCCTAGTTAGAAATGCATATTTTTAATAGGGTTATAATTAATTGAGATTAAATTATAAATGTGAATTTCATATAAGGTATGAGACAAGTGATAAATTCTTTTATTATATTAATTGTATGAAAGAAATTAAATTATTATTTTGGTTTAATAATATTCAAGAGTGTAATTGAAGTATGAAGTATTAATTTAGGTGTCAATTTGTTATTATGGCTTTTTAAGGATTAATTGTGAATAAGAAAAGAATTGAGTGGTTGATTTAAGAAGGGTATAAAATATATAGGTCAATGTATAACATGCAAAAAGGTGAGAGAAATGTTTGTGACATGCAAAAGTTTGAAGGACCAACAAAGGAATTTTTCCTTCCTTTATAAAAGTTAAGTTTATGAAGGAGAGAGAAAGATAAGAAGTGGGAAAGAGTGAGACGACAATCTAAGAATAAAATTCTGGAAATTCTCTCTCTTGTACATCTCTATTCTTTTTTATTTTAAGAATTGTTTATCTTAATCTTCAAGATCTTTAAGAACAATTTTTGCATGTTGATGGTTCAAGAACAAATTGGTGTAAATCATTAAGGTAATCATCTTAATTTGGTGTTCATCATCTTCTTCTTATTTTGTTGAGTGGTTGGATTGAGTAAAATGATGAAAATTTATGTTAAGAGAATGAATTGTTGTTAAAGGAGAAGAAGAAGAAGGTGGGAAAAGCAAAGGGAAAGGAAAAATGTAAGATTGAATGCTAGGAAAATTTCGGCTAAGGTATGCGATTAAGATTCTCATACTTGCATGTGGATGATGTTAGTAGATACACGATGTAAATGTTTTGAATTTTGAACAATTAAAACGAGAACAAGTTTTAAGAAGTGTTGCTTTAAGAGATGACATGAAACCTTGTGAACTAATGAATGTATTTTCAGCATAATTTGAATTAGAAAAATCAAATTGAGACCATTCTAATTTCTAAGGTTACATAAGATATATACCTACAAATATGTAGAAGAGACCTAGCACTAATTTTGTCTTTAAGTCATCCTTATAATTAATTGAATTTTAGAGGAGTTGTTAATTTCGGTTTTAGAATAAGTTGTAGTAAAAATGATGTATTTTTGTGTATAATGGTCAGAATGTTATGAGGTTAATTTTTATGAAAAATAGATTTCAAAATCTATAATTCATGTGAAGAAAGCTAATCTTAATTTTATCCTTAAACATGTCAAATTTTAGCTTGAAACCGGACCTGTTCACAGTACTGTTCTTAGGAATAGTATTCACAAAAATGTGAATATCTTGAGTTTTATAGATGATATTGAAATGATTTTTGATGTTATGGAAACTAGAAATATAGGACAACAAGTTTATAGAAGGAAACTTTTGCTAAAAATGATGTTTTATAGGTCAAAAATGTTATACAAATTGAATCTGAAATTCTGCCTCTAGGCAGAATATAGGTCACGATTACTAGGTTTTTACTAATAACTGTGAAGTAGTCCAGTTTTTAATCCAGAATCGAAATGCAACCTATGTCATGATTACCAAGTATTATCTAATGACCGTGACCCCTTTGGACTTTACCTAAACTTCACTTAAAGGTCCCAAATTGATTGTAATAAGTATTTAAATTATTTTCATTACAATTAAAGCAATTTCTAACATAGAAATACATATATCAAAGAATATAAATCAAGTTATGATTATATATACATATCTTATTTACATGTTATTATGTTAAATGTGTGCCAACATGAAAGCACATTGAATTATATATGGCATGTGATATGATCATTGATAAAGGTGTGCGCATATATATATATATTTTTTTTTTCATATATGTACATAGGTAAGGATTATTGATAATAATATCAATTATTCATATATAATCAAACTTATGTACATACTTGTTATATGCTAATATACTTACATGTATGTACTCCTATAATAGAGTAAATGTGTATTTGAACATGCACATATATTGCGAAATAAGAGATGTTTTAGTATGACTATAATCACATGTGGTGCCTAATGATAACATATTTAAGTATAAGATCATAATGATATATAGATTCAAATACCGATACTCGTATTGCTATATGAATACATATTTATACACTGGAGATTGTGTATTTTTATATGATCACATACATATGCAGATTGTATAATACAAGTACAAGCATGATATTTGAAATTAACTTGAAAATTGTATTGCCTGCTACTAGAGTTCAACTATGGATAGATGGGTACCTATAGGGATATTGCAGCCGCCACCGTTTACATGTTTAGGTCTAAAGTATGTTTGATCCTATTAGATCATGAACAACCCCGTTTAGATTGTTAGCTAACCTCGTTTGGCTCTATTTGACCAGTCCATCATATAGTCGATCCCTTTTGGGTCTATAATTTTGATATCCTCGGATATCCATCGTTTTGATACCCTCGGGTATCCACCGTTTCCGTTATCCACCTTTAGAACTTAAGCAGGCTAAGTTAAAGTATAAATGCATCACAGTTAATTACAGTATAATTAATGCATATGATATATGGAATAACATGTTTAACTGTGGTTTCTAATGCATGTATTATAATTATATATAGATGTGCATATCATTTTAAGAAATGTTGAAAATTTATGAATGCTGAATTGAATGTAGGGTTACATTGTTGTTTAAAACATTACATATTTTTTTATTATATACTTATCTTTAATATGTTATTTTAATTGATTTCAATTTATGTATGATTAAATAATTTTGACAATCACTGTGAGTGGTTGTCTTTCATATTTAGTATTCCTACTAAGCTTTATAGCTTAGCACGGATTATTTTATCCGTGTAGGTTTTGTAGTCAAAGCTTTTGCATAGAAATATTCTTTGCATCAGGACTGGCCAACACCAGTTTATAGAAGTCGATGTCGGAATTTTTGATTAACTTTGTATAAATTTCTTTAATATGTTTAATATGTATAAAAGATTATATAATATATGTATATCCTATGGATAGATGATATTGTAACAAGCTCATCAGAAAAATGTTAGTATGTGTATGCATATAGGAGCTAGAATGCTTATATATATATATGTCAGATAAAATGCCGAATGTTATGCATGATAATAAATAGATTAAGATAGTTGTATCTAGCTTGAATATGATAAGTGGTTTGTATGATGAGTGGTTATGCATATGTAATTAAAGTTGTGAGAAACACCTAATTAATATATATATGTTGTTTGATTAAAGGGATCATGTGAGATTTAATTGGGTTAATAACCTATTGTAATATGACTAGAAGGTATGATATAATATATGATAAAGACACTAGAATAAGGTGTTTTATTAACAAATCGGCAATCATCTTCAGTTCAAACACTTCACAAGCAGCTAAGGAGTAGGTCCGAAGCATACTTCAGGTTAAGATGGGGTCTAAAATGGATTTCTATATAGGGATGCCTTTGTGTGTGGGTAAGCACAAAAGGAGAGTGTTTGGTTTTATAAAGGATAAAATTCGCAAAAAGCTCCATTGATGGAATAGGATTCAACTCTTAAGAGCAGGTAAAGAGATTCTTCTCAAAATAGTGGCACAGGTAATGCCGAATTACACTATGAGCACTTTCCTTCTGCCTCTTTCTTTGTGTGCCGAAATTGAGAAGATGATGAATGGTTTTTTGGTGGGGCACTAAGAGAGCAAGGAACAAAGCCATCCACTGGAAAAGTTGGGATAAACTTTGCAAGTGCAATTTGAATAAGGGTGTGGGGTTTAGAACTCTACATGAATTTAATTTAGCCATGTTAAAGAAGTAGGCATAGTGATTATTGACTCAGCCTAGGTCTTTGGTGTACAAATCTTTAAAGCTAAATATTTTCTCTCTAGCTCTTACCTTGAAACCAATATCGGTAAAAACCCAAGCTATGTGTGGAGGAGTTTGTGGGCGGCACAACGTCTGATGAATAAAGGTCTGCGGGGGAAGGTTGGAAATGGGAAAGACATATTGGTGTGGAAATCTTCGTGGCTACCTGATGCTCAAAATCCTTTCCCTTCATCAGTCATGAATTCTCAATAGCTTCATGAAAATCTTCATGTTTCAAATTTAATTACTGATGATGGTCGGGCTTGGAAAGAGGATGTCCTTTCTATGATTTTCAATGATTGAGATCGCCGGTTAATTAAGAGCATCCTTTTGAGTTTTTGCAAGCCCAGGGACTCATGGTGGCGGTATGTCAATCCTTCTGGACTATATTCAGTCAAAAGTGCCTATCACCTGCTAACTGAAAGTTGTGGACATATGCTGACCATAATACTCTGTGGAAGAAGATGTGGAAGATAAAAGTGCCTCCAAAGGTGATTAATTTGGTTTAGAAAGTGTTTACTGATTGTCTACCCATGAATAAAAAATACTAAAAGAAAACATTTAATATAAACTGAAAAGTGGAAATAGTTATTAGAGGAAAAAAAATACTAAAAGCAAATAAATTGTGTCTTTAGTGAGTAGCTAATTTAGAAGAATAACTTAACTATTTCCAAATTTATTTTGTAATAGGTAAAAGTTTTCCATTTTAGTCTTGTTTTTATTTATTTACTTTAAAATTTAAAATGAATAATAAATTAAGAAAAAAATTAATGCAAAATGAGAATTGGGTTTGGGTTAAAGGTGCTTCCCTGATGCAATAATCCTAAAGAAAACATTTAAAAACATTAAAGGCCATAATTATATTGGTTTTTTTTTTACAGTCATAATTATATTGTTGGTCTCAGTTAATTGAGTCATTTCCAATGTAATAAATGAGGTTGAAATCCTAAGACCTAGCAAGTTTGATTTGATGCATCTTGTTAAAGATAGAATGAAAAAAGGACATGAGTTGTCCACATGTAAAATAATTTGGATCATAGGCTTTAACACACTCAGGTCTTAGCCTGCCCAACAAGCTTTGAGCAATTTATGCTTTGGTCCGTGTGGACTTAGCTATTGGGTTTTGACCCAATTAAAATTTGTCCATTTGGATTTGTTATATCTCGAATCAGTTTTCTTTTTTTTTAAGATGAATTTTTTTTTGAAATATTAAAGATGAAATTTTAATTTGCTTTTAATAAAGTGTTTTGCCTTTAGATATTTATTTTAAAGCTAATTTATTCATAATATTTTGATATTGGACACTAAAATATCCCTTCATATTTTCTTAACTTTTTAAGTTTATATTTTTATTTCAATTTAATTTCTTTTTTCTTGTAAATTATGTACAAAATTCATGAATGCACTTTAAAATATTTCTACTAAAACTTTGATACCAATCAAAATTAACCTGTTTTATATTAAATTTTTTTAACTGCTCTAAATAAAATTATACAGTTACTAAATATTGTTAGAAAATAATTTTAAGATCGATAAATAGCTATGTAATTCAATTTAAAATACTTAAAAAATTTTAATATTACGTCCACTCTGTCTCTGATCGATATCAAAAGTTTGATAAACGTATTTTGGAGTAGTTTTATAGGTTTTAAACATAATTTAAGAGAAAAAATAAATTTTGAAAAATTAAAAAAAAATGAATTGGAATAAAAATATAAAATTAAAACATTAAACGAACATGAAAAAATATTTTCTTATTCAAAATTAAATCAGCTCTTCTAATAAAACATTGGGAGCCAAAAAAATAATAATAATAAAAAATAATAATATTGGTTAAAAAATAATAATAAAAAAAATAATACCATGACTTGTTTTATCCTAAAAGAGGTTTTGGCCTAAAACTGTCAATGTTAATTATGCCTGTATTAAATAGGCACGATTGACGGGGGTACACGAAGTTGACATTTTACTTTTTACCAAATAAACCAGATTTTATTAATGTGAAAACCAATTACAATCAACAAATATAATTCCAAACGTAGAAATCTTAATCAAATCTAATTTTGATATTCTCCCTTTTCAAAAGAATTGCTTTACAGCCTTGGATAACCATTCAAATTCCAAAAGCACATGACTATCCAAAGTTTATATATTTAATTACATAATTAGATGTCTTAAAATCCTAAGAAATATATAGACACTTAAAAATTTGTCAATTTTACCACCCTCAAATTTTTTATATACATTGATGATATGATTGGTAAACGGAGATAAATTTGGTAAAATCAATATTAAGAGCGACAAGATTGATTTGAACCAATATTAAAGGGGCAAATTTGGTGAAAACCAATATTAAGAGGGATAAATTTGATTCAAACCAGTATTAAAGATGGTAAATTGGGTAAAAATCAAAATTTTTTTAAAAAATCAAAATTTTAAAAGGATAAATTTGATTCCAAGAAACATTAAAGAGTACAAATACTTAAAATTAAAAGGATTATTTTGACGTACATAAAAAATTTAAAAGAAAAAAAAATATTTTTAGAAAGTTGCCCTCCTTCCTTAACACTTAAAGTTTCGTTTGAGAGTGGAATCTTATAAATTTATCGAAATTAATATGCTAATATTTTTTAAAAAGCTAAGGTTGACTACTTAACATGTACTAATTCCAAGCGTTTTTAGAGATCTTAACATATAAGTTTTCAAAAAATGATATACAAATATTGGATTGTAGAATACTACATATATTTATTTGGTCAATACTTTACACACATATACATAGAATTAGTTTCACTTATAATCATTGAACTTATAACCAATTTCATAACAATAATAAATTTTTTTTCATAAAAATCATTAAAATTTACGAATATATATAATAAAATTATTTTAACCGATTTCCGACAACAGAGACGTTGTAAAGTCCAACTGGCATATCCGATAACCATAATATACACACATGACATCCAGCGTGGCATCATGACAGCATAACACGTGACGATTTTAAATACTATTTTATGTCCACATGTGCATTGATGTAGCAAACATGACACGTGTCATGCTGACGTGGTGTCACATTTGATGCCATGTACGCATGTTGTGATGTCCGAACATGCTAACTAGATTTTCCAGCATTTTCCTTGCCAAAAGTCAGTTAAAGTGATTTTATTGTATATATTCATAAATTTTAATAACTTTTATGAAAAAAAGATTTTTTTATTACTTAAATGTTATTGAACTTATCATATTTTTGCAGAAAAATTATCTTAACCAATTTTCGACAATTATTCTTGCTGAAATGCTGATGTGACACGTTACGTCATATATATGAACATACGTGGTATAAAACATCAACAATCATGTCATCAAAAGATGCCACATGTGTCCAGAAATATGACGTGACGTGCTGATGTATCGTATGATATGACCTCTTTTCGTGATGTGGTTGCTGGCGTGTCATGACACGTACATTCAGGCTTATGACGTGACGTACCACATCAATATTTTGGTAAGAATTATCGTCGAAAATCAATTAATATGACTTTTCTGTAAAAATATAATAAGTTCGGTGACATTTAAGTCACAAAAAATAAGTCAATTATTTTTGAGCGATTAATTGTAAGTTTAGTGACGATTGGTAAAATTGACTCGCGATATGGGGGATATAGAAATAGTTGAACATTGTTTTTTTTTTTTGGTAATGCTTAGAAGTTTTGATTTTTAAGTAAACTAGCCTACAAACCATCGGAGGAGGGATTTGTTCCTATGGTTGAATGGTGGAATCAAACGAGAAAACAACAGATTCCAAAATTTGATATCTTGTCGGAATATACAATGACAATATGTTGTCATATGTGACTGAAAAAGAACGAAATATTATTCAATGGAAACGGAGAAAAGACTGGAGATATGGTAGCCAGAGGTAAACAAAAAAACAAAACTATAATAGGTTTTTGAATTAATGCAGGAAATGAAGTAAGGTCAGATCCATGTAGAAGCTTAGCGGGACAATTTAAAATAATATGTATATTTTTGCTAGAAAATAATGGAAGAAGTTCAAAAAATGCTCGCTTAAATACTGTGATTGCCCCTGGTTTTTTCGTGTGCGAAGAAGGAAGAAATGATCGACTTGTTCTGTTTTGGGAAGCTAAAAAAGATATTTTTGAGTTACAAAATATGGGAGTGATTGAATTTTAGATTTTCAGTAAGTCGTGTAAATTTTAATTCATAAGATTATGTAATTTGGAAATATAAAATTGCATAAACAAAGTTCATAATACGACTTTCGCTTCTACTATTTTTATGGAGATATGTAATTTTTTTTTTCTGTATACGTTTTTTGTATGTATCACATAATATTAATAGACGGAGAAAAGATCAATTTATATATATTAATTTTAGATTTGATAAATCCATCAAGTCACCTCCATATTGTCTTTGGACATTTTGAACTTGAGTAATTATCTTGAAACGTTTTGCTTACGTGCGTAACAGGATTGTAAATAGTGAAGTAGATTGGATGGTTAAAAGATGTCAGAAGAAGCTTACGCCGAAATCTTCTGAAAACTTTATAAATAATTTTATTTTGAGTGAAAGCTCTCTTCTTCGAAGAAAAAAAAAAGAATAATATTACTTTTTTCTTTTTCCATTAAATGCTTTTCTCTAATATTTAGTTTAATGAAAAGATCAATGCTTATCTTATACGTATTTAAGGATAAAAATCCTAATAAATGTTACCCTCAACACGCTATAGCCTGTAAGCGAAACACAGACGAAACCAACAAACACGTATTATATAAGTCATGGCCAATCGAACTCACACGCCTAATCAATACACGTGCACCTACACGTGCCAAGCAATAGCTTCCTGCACTCGCACGTGGTAACATACTCTCTCGTGATTGGTCTCTGCAATCCGCAGCTTTCCAAATTAAAACCCAAATATATAAAATAAAAGAAATAAAATTAATAATAATAAAAAAAATCTAAAATTGGAACAGCCGACCCTAGAGAGAAGACCCTCCATTTAAAATGGAAATCTCCAAAATTTAACTCATTTTCCAGGAAAATAATGTGGAGAGAGAAAAGAAAATTGGAAAAAAAAAATTTCCCCAAATTCTAGAGAGAGAGTTTTGCCCTTACATACCCAAAAAAAAAAAAGGAGAGAGAATAACTACACTACTATATAGAGAGAGATAGAGAGAGAAAGAGGCAAAATTTAAGCTGAGAAGCAAGAAGAAGATTGTGTATTCTCTTAAACTAAGCATTTCAGGATTTCTATTCAGATCATAGAGAGAGGGAGAGGAAGCAGAGAGCGAAGAAGGTTTTTAATAGAGATTTAATATTACTATTGGTAATATAAATAATAATAGAAATTATAATTAGTATTTATATATATATATATATTAGGCGTATGTTTGTTTGCGTATTTGTTTATCAGATCCTCTTTTAAGAAGGGAGAAGCAGTATTAATGTTCGATTGTTCAGTTTATTGTTTTTGTTAGTAAGAGAAAGAGAAAACTTAGATAGGTAGAGAGAATTTGAGGGATTTGTATCTGGTTTAATTTGAGTTTTAGTATCGTTTAAATTTGGGGGGTTCTGGGAGAAATTTAGAAAAATTTGTGGCGATTGTTATAATTTCGATTTCATGTTGTTGGATTGCGGCGGTCTGTGTCGGTGGCGGCGGGAATGGCAGCCGGTCGAAGGGAACGGAGCGTGGAGGAGTTATACAATGCAACGGAAGTGATTGGGAAACCACAGGCATGTAATTAGGGTTTCGTTCTGGATTAATTTTTTGGTGTGTTGAATTTAATTTTTGGTTGGACTGTACGTTTAAGTTGATATGAATTGTTAGACTTTCATTTTTTGCAATTTAGGTATTGCACAATTGGGTCGATTGTTTTTCTACCATTGGATTATTGGACTGGAGTTTGATTCATTTTCCTTTGGCAGCAATGGAATAACGATTGATTCTGATGTGCTTTTTTAGATCACACCAATTTTGAGAGGGATTTATCTCATGCAAGGACCAGTAGAGGAGACTGAACAAGATATTGAGAAGAATATGGTGAGAATAGAAGGGTAATTTACATTCCATTGTTCTCTCTCTTTTTTTTTTGTCTGTATTTTACTCTTCAGTCGTCTTCCCTTCTCTTCTTCCTCTAGATGATCTGCTTATTCTGTTATAGGGTTATTTTTTCTTAATTATAGTTCTAGCAGTTTCTACAGAGTTTGTGGACCAACGAAATTGTTTAGAATTTGGAATTCTAGCGGTTCCTTTGGAGTTGGTTACATCGTGTCTTTGATGAAAACAATTTATCTTTAGGCACTGTGGTATTAGTTGATGGAAGCTTAATCAGGAGAGCACAATGGGCCGTTCTTCAATCTTCTTGATGGGTATTCTACATCAGCTTAGCTGACAAATTTCAGTGAATCCTAACTTGAGCTTGGAATATACTGTTTGGATGATTTCTCATTGCTGCTGTTATTCAATGTTAACTTTGCCGATAAACTTGCTCAAATTTCCTTACATATATTCTCCTGGAAAAATCAGGTGTTCCAAAGATCTTAGGGTCCAGAAGGGAAGGACTAATGCGGGATTATTTGTGTTTGAAGAAAATTCTCCCATCATTCTAGTAAAGATTATTAATAAGTTTGTCAAGGACTGGATGAAGCAGTCTGAAAAAAGAGTCACGGCTTCTTGCCTTGGATGAGAGTGCAACTATGCAGATTTGATGAAAAGTAACCTAAATGCTTGTAGATCATCCTGGCAAGTTAATGGTGGGTGGGTTTGTTGATATGTAGGTTGAGATGCATGCAGTTTTAACCTATAGCGGCAAGACTGTTATTGGAGGAAAGTTTTGTGATGGTGTTGCTTTGCTAAAGACATTAGGATGATGCATTTTATGGCCTAGTAATGTGGAATCTGCTTATCTTCCCAGTCACTTTCAAGGATAGTATATATATAAAAAAGGACAGAAGTGGACCAGTGGTTGAAATGCAGTGAGAATGTGCATTAGATGGGGCCTTGTATTTTGGAGCATGCTTAATATGTGTGGTATAGATTATGTATGGGATGTGGGTAAAATGGGATATCAATTTTTATTAGTGGGAGATAAATACCTCCTAGCAAATGCTTTTGTTATCAGATTAGGCTATGGCAGACTTATAGGGGGTGATCTTTTTAGAGATAAGATTTTGAAACTGACTATTTAGTATGCTGGAGGGAAAATAGATAGAGATTTTTGTATTTAGAAAAAAGATCTAATAATTTGGAAGGTATGAAGATTGGCTGGGTTTGGTTATGGGAATGTGTGGTTGGTGATAGAAGTGCTGGTTTGGGTTGGGTGTTAATTTTGAAGAAGAAAAAGGTTTTAAATTATTGCTTGAACACAAAAAAAAAAAAATGCAAAGCAAAGTAGAAGAAATAGAAACTGAAAATGAAGAAGATAATATTTGTGAGGTGGTTTCCATCATGTTGAAAAGTGGTTTAGTATGTTTCCAATACCTGTAACTATGATCGAAGCTGTACTGTTAGATATGGAATTCAAAATATTTCTGGTAATTGTGACTCTGCATAATGACCTGCAAGCTCCAAGTATGAGTTGTTAGTAAATGTGCAAGTGGTTTATTTATTATAATATTATTATTATGAGAGGGTTGATCATAAATGATGCAATATAATGGAAAGACAATTTAATTTCTTGATGAGGAGCATATGATTTGTATGTAGATTTAGGCAGTGGAAGTTAACACACATAAGCAAAGTTGTTACACTGGGTTGTGTTATTATATCCTATTCTTCCATTATGAATGATTGCCCAACTTTTAAAGGAGCTCTTCCTTATTGCTTCTATATTGCACAGAATTTTATTGCAGCATTTTTTTTTTCTTTTTTGTTCCTACACATAAAAAGCTCCTGCTAACTGAGTCTATATGATACCCGTAATTTACTTAATTTATCATCATTTTGGTGTTCTGAGTCTTTGGAAGGTGGAGCAGTGCAGATTTTATTATTATTATTATTATTATTATTATTATTATTATTATTATTATTATTATTATTATATATCTGCTCCGTTTTGATATTGAGCAGTGTAAAGTACTGCTCGGATACTTCTAATAATTTGTGCTCCTTTTAATCGATATTAGTTATGTGGGTATTCTGTTACAGTTTTTTTGATGGTGTTTTTTAATAATTATCATGATGGTTTCTTCTTCTCTAGGTTTTGGGCAATTCACATGAAATGGCAGCTTACCATTAACAGTCACGAGAATGAAAAAAGAGCTCATAATGATATCATAGTACTAAATTATGTAGTACATATTCTCTTTGCTAAAAGGTTCTCTTTATCAAACCCTGCTTTGGGCATAAATAAAACTTGGTATTGACTATTGGAAATCCCCTTGACTATTGAAACCTCAAACGATACAGTTCCTTACTATATTAGAAAATTATGATCTAGGGATTTTCAGAAAGCTAGTTGAGAAAAATATATGCTTGGTGAATGAGTTTCAGAGCTTTGCAAACTTGAGGCTGTGCCACTTTTTGCAGAAGCTTCTCAGAGTTGCAGCTTTTTACTCTTTGGTTTGCCTTTGTGTTTTGGCTGAATATAATCCGAAACATGGTATAGAAGAGATTATACTGACATGGCTGAACCATTCGCTATGCATGTATGTTTTACATTATGTGCTGTGAATTCTGGGAGAGAGTGCTTTTCAGAGAGGAGACTACTTTTAATGGGCGGATAATCTTCTGATAGGAGACTGCTTTTGTTTTTTATATGCAACTATGGATAAAACATGTAATGAGCAAAGGCATAATACACAGCAATATAACATACTTGGTTCTTTAAGTGGCATTTCTATGTGTTTGTTTTATGCTTGTAACTTTTCCTTCTGATAGGAAATTATCATGTCAACCCTGTTTTGATTGTTCTTTTGGTGTTATTAGCAAGGACTAGTTTCCATTGCATATTTCAATTGTTTGGTTGGTTGGTTTCTTTCTATCTCATTATTCCTGTTTGCTCCAGCAATAATTCATACGTGATAAATGAAATGTGCAAGCTTTTGAATGTCAGAAAATACTTAACTGATGCATTGTGAATGGATAAAATCCACTTGCTGGAGCTGGCTCTTTTCTTATTTGCTTATTTCCTCTTTTCTTTGTCTTGGTTGTCATTGCAGTCCGAGAAGATATTAGCCAAACCTTCCATGAGACAAAACGCTCACACCAGAGCAGAGTCTGCGACTTGCAACGTGTGTTCTGCTCCTTGTTCATCTTGTATGCATCTTAAGCTATCCTGTATGGGGTCAAAGACTGATGAATATTCAGACGAAAACTGTCGTGTTACTGCAACTAGTCAGAACTCAGTTAATGAGGATGATGTTCTACCTTATAACAATGGAGAATGCGATAGCTTACGGCATATTGCCAGTGAAGCAAGTAACCTGCTCAGTGTCAACTCCAGTCATGATTCTTTATCAGAAAATGCAGAAAGTAAAGCAAACATAAAGTGCTCTGATTTAGTTGATGGCTCAGCTGAGTCTAAAATGCTTCGTAAATTGCCATTGGGTGCAAATGTTGCCATGGATCAACTTTCTTTGAAACCACAGGGTGTTTTGGAGCAGAAAAATTTTTCAAATAAGAACGGGCATCCCAAAGTTGTAGAAGGCCATGATGATAACATATCATGTGTTAGTAGAGCTAATGATATAAGTACAGCAGTAAGTCGTCGTGACAAGAATGTAGACAGGAAGGATTTATCATGTAGTTCAGCTTTATTTAGTAGTTTAGGAATGGAAGGTACAGGAAAGGCATTCCTTTCTCCCAAGTCTGAGGTGTTGGAGCCTCCTTCAAATAATGGAGATGCTGGCAACAGTACACCAAATGTTCAGAGCAGGTGCCTGTCCTCGTCCACAAATGGTTCACATTTGGAAGAAGATACAAAATTGGATACTTCTAAGGTTTCCAGTCAACTTTATCCGAAGTTGGAAGTAGAGGCCAGTAAAGATAGTGGGAACCAACCAGACGGAGGATTTAAATGTTCTAACCAAGTTGAGCAAGATGAGAAGTCAAAATTTTCAGTTGAGTTACCTGAAAGACAGGAGCCTATTTTGCAATCTGTATCTGGGAATGACAGTGATGAGTCAGAAATAGTGGAACATGATGTAAGTAACTGGAACTTCACTGTTTTTTAATATGATCAACTGTGCTTGTTGACTTTTCTAGAATATATACATTCACATTCTTCTCAATTTGAGGTTATTAGTTTATTGTTTTCTGCTTTTTCAAAACTCTCTCTCCCTAGTCTTTCTGTCAATATATGGTGTGTGTTGTATCAATGTCCATGCTTTGGCAAAACATGACAATTAGATAAAGGGAGAATGGTTGAAAAAACTTATTGAGCTCTAGAAATAACCTTTTATTTTTTTTATTTTTTTCATTGATTTACATAGTGCATTTTTAGATCATCGTGGGAAGGTATATGCTTGCTGGATCTAATTGTGGAAATTATATTCCCATCTGAGTACTTTGATGGAAAGGAATGAAATAGAAGTTCCTGGGATTAACATGTGAAAAAGTGATCTCTTGTGTAGCTTTATGTATTCATATTTGAGGACACTTTCTTCTTCTGGTCATTTTTCTTGGAATTAGCATGAAAAAGAAGGGACTTCTCTTGGCTTTTGTTTATTTGTGGATTGTTAGCGAAGGTTTTAGGATGTGTTGAGCTCTTTATTCTTCTTCTTTTATGCATTTTCTTTCGAGTGAGAACTTTTTTTTTTTGTTCCCCTTTTTTCTGTTTTTCTTTTTGCCCTGATGTTATTCACTCGCTTGAAACAGGTAAAAGTATGTGATATTTGTGGGGATGCTGGTCGGGAGGATTTGCTTGCAATATGTAGCAAGTGTAGTGATGGTGCAGAACATACGTAAGAATCTACAGTCTTGCATCTTTCTTTCTTTTTTTTTTTTTTTTTTTTTCCTGCAGACTTAAAGTCTTTAACTGGTTATATTTTCTATCATATCAAATGTGTTATTCATTACAAATTAACGTTATTATTACTATTAATCAGCTATTGCATGCGAGAAATGCTTCAGAAAGTTCCTGAAGGTGATTGGTTATGTGAAGAATGTAAACTAGCTGAGGAAGCAGAAAACCAAAAGCAAGGTAAGCTGAATTTAAAGTTGAAATTGCTGTACGGAAAAGACTGCAGTGATCTGGATGCTGACTTTAATATTTTATTTTATTTTTTGTGAAATTGAATTTGAAGGGTCAGATGCTGAGGGTAAAAGAATGAACGATGCAAGCACACAAAGTTCCATAAAGAGACATGCAGAAACTTTAGAGGTGGCTCCAGCTTCAAAAAGACATGCAGAAACTTTAGAGGTGGCTCCAGTTTCAAAAAGGCAGGCTATTGAAACAAGTTTTGGATCACCAAAGTCATCCAGCCCCACAAGAACAGCTTCACTCTCTCGTGATAGTTCATTCAAGAGCACGGATAAAGGGAAAGTAAAGCTAGCTCATCAAACATCTTTTGCCAATCACACCGGTATTGATGGTCAGCGACTTCAACCCTCCAGAGGTAAGGGAGATGGCCATTTATTTATTTTTTTCAACATGTTGTGGATATGGAATGTTAAAAGACAGTGCGCACTGGAATTTGCTAGTTCCAAGCTTATAACCCTCATTTACGAACAAGTAGAATGCTAGATTTAATATATTCAATCCATTGAATGTGCTGTGGCATTAGAGGATTTGTTTTTGAAATGCATGAACTTACATGGGTAGATAATTGTATCCTGAAGTGGGTTACATGATAGATTTTAGCAGAAGTGAGTCTTTACAACTGGTGTGAGTTAAGCATGGTATGTATCACTCCCATGCATGCTGCACTTTTTTCCCTCATTCTGATGTCCAATGGGTTGATACTATCATCACTCTGAAGCACCAATAAATTTGTTCTCTGTGTAGGTGTGTTATCGAAGTCCAATTCGTTCAACACTTTAAATTCCAAACCAAAAGTGAAACTTGTTGATGAGGTTCCTCAAAAGCAAAAGAGCACCAGAGATCTAGATCCAAAGGAGGGAACTGCGAGGGATGATGAGCAAATCAATGTCATTTAGGTCGGTAAGCTCAGGTCGTTCCAATGCTAACGAGTCAAAAGTTAAAAATGCTCACTCCAAAATTTTCTCAAGTCCAAGATATAAAAGGATTAAAACAAGTGAAAGAACGGAATGCATTTGAAAATAAAAGCTCGTCGAAATTGGACCGTCCGCTGGGGTGGTTTCAGCTACAACTTGTTCCAATGTTTCTGTACCTAAGGTCAACCAAAAGCTGACACCACGAGGTGAAAGTGCTGTGCCATCATCTATAAGCAACAGAGAATCAAAAAATTCACAATCTGATGGTAAAGTGGCCAGCTTATCGAGATCAACCAGCATTATAGCTCGTAAAGGTGCAGTTCCTGTGACTCCGGGTAGGCTTCACTAAAATATTTTATTGCCTTGTGGTTGCTTCTCTCTCTTCTTTGTCTATGAATCCATTTTCCATTCTTGAGTTTGGGTGAATGTTGATAATCATTTTATTTTTCCAATGCAGTTCGATCGTTGTCTGAAATGGGACGAGCAATAAATTTGTTTGAACAAAAGTTAAACCAAGTTAGCCCAAAGGATGAACCCTCTTCAAGTTCTTCGTGGACTGCAAGAGCGACCATCCAATAATTTAGATGAAAGTTTTGCAGGATGGTTTTTTCTCGGTCACGGGGAATCGTCAAATCAGAGTGAGAGAACTAGGGAAAGTTCTGTGAATCGCTCAAGGCCAGCTGATACTGCTGGCCTAAAAAATCCCACTTGCCAAAAGTGCAAAGAAACTGGGCATTCAGCAGATGCTTGCACAGCTGTTAGTCCCTCGGACCTCTGGTGTTGATACATCTACTACTAGAAGTGCTAAGGAAGAAATGAGCAAAGGTAGGGGGAGTCCGGGTTGAAAGCTGCAATTGAGACTGCTATGCTTAAGAACCCAGGAATATTCAGAAAGCGAAAAGAAAGCGAGCAATCTGATGGGTTGTTTTTCATCGAACATGGATGCAACTTCTGAAATGGCGTCTCATGATCAGTTTTCATCTTCAAATAAATCAAGGAATTTAATTTCTGATGGAGCAGCAGATGGAGGGGCAAACAAATATTGGTACTTGTTCCACGGAGACTTTGCAAGCAGATAAATATGAGTAACATGAAACAGCTTAATATTCATTCCAGTGATGCTACTTGTCCTCTGAAAGCCAGGGGAGTCCAGATTCCATGGTCCAATTGCAGCCATGATTTGGTAGCGACAGCCCTCTTTTCAAAGATGTTGACCATCCCAGAGCATGAATATATCTGGCAGTAAGTTTTTTCTTCCTTTCTTTTTGAGAGATCAAGTTATCATATGATTTCTCAGCTCCATTCAATGTTTATCAAGTATGATTTCTCAACTCCATTCAATGTTTATAAATTAAGTTTTAATCCCTTGGCACTTATTCTTATATGCAGAGGGGGCCTTTGAAGTGCGAAAAGGTGGGAAGTTTCTTGACTTATATGGCGGGGTGCAAGCACATTTATCAACATGTGCTTCACCTAAAGTTCTTGAAGTGGTGAATCAGTTTCCTCATAAAATCACCTTGGACGAGGTACCGCGCTTGAGCAGATGGCCAAGGCAGTTTCATGACAATGGTGCCAAAGAGTATAATATTGCTCTCTATTTCTTTGCTAAGGATCTTGAAAGGTGAATAGGTGCATGCATTTTGCTTCTTATCAATGGTGCTCTTTTTGTTTTTTCATGTCCTTTATTCTTTAATATTCTACATTGCTTGTGATACAGTTATGAAAAGAGCTACAAGCACTTGTTGGATAACATGATCAAAAAGGATTTGGCACTGAAAGGATCTTTTGATGGTGTTGATTTCTTGATATTCTCTTCCACTCAGCTTCCAGAGAACTCCCAGCGTATGATTTACTCTTTAATTGTGCTCTTCTTTTCGCAACCAATTGTGTCTGGAAATTTTGAGGAACCTGTCATCAATTAGATTGTTTTCATTTCAGAAACCACTGTAAATGTTTATTTGAAGTGTATGATTTGATTAAATGACTCGTTTAACTAACCTAATTCTACCAAAAGCTACAATATCATGTGGGGTAAAATAGTCTCTTTCAACCTGTATCAGGAAACTAATATTGAAACCCTTTTAAATTTCTGCCTTGTAGCAGTAGGTGCTTAAAAGCCCATTGCCTAGACACTTCAACTTATGGGTCTTTAGCAGGTATATGTTAAGAAGTACGAGTAGTAAAATAGTTGATAGCTATAATTTATTGTGAACAGGTGATAATCCACACAGTGGACATTGGATAAAAAGGTAGCCTTGTGTTATGGAAACCTGGGTTGCTTATATGTTGAGGAATTGAAGAAACAAGGATGTGGTTGAATTTAATTTGATGTCTTCTAGGCATAAAGTATGGAGATCTCAATTAAATTTCAAGCACCGATGGTTAGTTGCCAAACATGTAAATTCAATTTGCTACTAAATTCCACTTGGTGATTCATCTGCTAGAAATAACTCTTTTGAATAATTGTTTCCAATCATGGTATTAAGGCATCTTTGTGTTACAATATCTATTTTCTTGACAGAATTTTGTACTTGATGCCTCAAGGTTAACAAATTTGTATCTTTCCCTGTAGCCCATATGAAGTGCTACATCTAGATATCAGTAAAATCTAATTGGGGACTGGCTAGCTTATCCTTGTATTGGCATATGCATATCTCTCATTTTCTTTATCATCAAGTTCTTTTTGTCACAATCCTCCTCAGTGGGATGCAACAATTCATGAATTATTGAATTTGGTGCTTTGGTCTTAACTTTAAGCTATGATAGTTTCTAAAGTTTATGATTTGTAATTGGCAGGTTGGAACATGTTATTTTTTCTATGGGGTGTGTTCAGGGGAAGGAGATCCAATTGTTCAGATTGCTCAAAGAATTTGGTCCTTCCCAGTTCTAGTGGGATGCCTTTGGACATGAATACACCTGAGAAGCCAGATACTTCATTAAATGGTGACATTGGTAGCAAAGTATCTAATTTTGAAACAAACTCAGAGCAGCAAGATAGGAAACTTGATTCCAAATCATTGTCAGAGAAAGCAACAGGCAATGCACTTTTATCCTCAGAAATTAGATGCACCAGTCCTCCACAGGTAACTATTTCTTTTGGTTCCTTCAGTTGAGGAACTAGTATTCTGCTTTCTGTGTTCATGCGCTTATTTGATGCTTTAGTAGACTTTCCTGAATGCATATGCATGAATGTACTTTCCTTTCCCAAATCCTACGATAGAAGGAAAAAATGTTCCTTTTCTTTCAACAGACTATTCTGCAAGTCTTGCAATGATTAAATTTTATGTTATATTTTTGCCACATGTTGGAAAGTTGGCGGCCTTCTTGTTTGCTTTTGTCCTTGTAATCCGAATCCAAATTTTAATGCATGCTTATTTGATAAAGGTGAATGTCAGATGGAACTTGAATGTGGTTCTTATTCTTGCCTTTGTTACTCTCTTTTACTACCTCTTCGTACTATCTTTCTCATGATTTTCCAAAACCATTGCAATCATTTGACATACGACTCTTCAGACTACTCAACCAGCATCATATTGGTAATTTGGACTTGAATGCCTATTGCTTAAGGAACACTGAAATTGTCACATGAGTTCTTCAGTTCTGGTTATTGAGACTTAGTTATGTCCACTTACTTGTATCCTTCACTGATGCCGTTAGTTGGTTATTCTCATTAACAAGCTATTCTTTTGGCTGTTGCTTTGCTATTGATTCTAGGCCTTGTATATATGTTTGGTTTGTTTTGTTTATAATTCATGGTACCAATTCATTGTAATACTCAGATAGATAATCAAATATATCTCCTGGAGATCATTACAAAAATTTGGTAATGGAATTTGTTTTTTTTCCCTCCTTTCTACTCTTCCCATCTTCTTCTGTTTCTTGTGTATGTATTGCTCCATATGCACATGCATATTTACTTAAGCTTGTCACCTGAGTTTTCATGTTACCTTTATTTTACAATGATGCTGCTCGTTACAGGAAGAGATAGCCCTTCCAGATAACAGACCAGATTTGGGAAGTAAAGCATTCATTAAGGCAACTGGAACCAACACCAGTTCCACTTGTGTGGGGGAGAAAAAAATGGATACAGATTCTTCATGTGCTGGAAAAGGTTCATCCTCTGTGAAGGCATTTCAAACTGGGAATCAAGATGAAGGTGTTGGTGGTAGTGCTGGCGAGGAGAAAGTGGTGGATGGAATGGAAATAGATAGAGACGAGGCTAAACTAGAAAGGGACCTGAATGAAGATTCTCTGAGCACAGATGCAGAGACTTCCTCAGGAAGAGATTTAGCTGTCAAAGGGCTTGATGGCTGGGAGTATAACAGCAAGAAGCGTCCTTATCTGGATCTTGAAGAAAAAGCTGTTGAAATTTCAGATAGCACATGTCAAAAAATTCCTTGGGATACCGGGAATGATATTTTAGTTGATGGCAAAAGTATTAACAAGAAGCTGAAGAGTGGTTTTCATGAACAATATGGGTGTAGCAATGCAAGAGAGGGTAATTCTTTCACTGATGGTTTTGCTTCCCAAATATGTGATGTGGGTTCTAGTTCCTCAATTGAGGAAAAAACCTGCGACATAGTTGCTGAGGAGAAAGTTATCCTGGAGGATGTGGGAACTGCTGAAAGGTACTTCTTTCCTGTGGATTCACGTCGTGTAAAGGATTTTCAATTGGGGGGCAACTTAATGCCCTGGAAAGAATACTCCTCAAATGATGAGGATCAATTCCATGATGGGATCCCAAATCTTGAGCTTGCTTTAGGTGCAGAGGCAAAACCCCAAAATAAGGGAATTGTGCCTTTCCTTGTTGGAATGGTAGAGAAAAATAATACCCAGAACAAGACTCCTGATAAGAGGACAGATAAGGACGAGGAGGAGGAGGATGGTGTCTCCGCTTCCCTTTCCCTTTCTCTTTCATTCCCATTTCCGGACAAGGAACAGACTGTCAAACCTGTTTCAAAAACGGAGCAGCTCCTGCCTGAAAGGCGTCATGTGAATACTTCACTGCTCCTTTTTGGGGGCTTCCCAGATAACTAGGGCTATGGTGACTCACAGTTTGTATATTATTGTGCGCCATAATGTGGTAATTGTACCTGATCATGTATAATGATCCTCCAGGGGCTTTATAGGCGAACTCAAAATTTCCATCTGTTCATAACCCACACAGGAGCTACTAATAATTTTCCTTTTTCTTGTTAGCTTTTCTGTTTTTTTTTTTTTTTTTTGGGAGTGCATAGTCACGGCTGATTGTATATAAAGAGAATCGAAGCCGGTTAAAATGCCATGAGATATTTGCAGACCGTTATCTTTTTACTTTTCTTTGCAGTGTTATTTTATTAGGGGTATTCAAAGGATCATCATTTTTGAACTCTTCATTGCCAGGAAAGTGTACTAAATGATGGTGCTTGTGATTTTGGGAGGTGGTAAGAAATTCTGCTGTACCCTTCCCCGTTATGATCTCTCTGTAAGAAGAGGCTGATTTTTCATGGAACATGCTATATCCAAAAGAATGCAGTTTACTGTTGTTCTAGCAAAGGGCAGGAGTCATCAATAACTTCCTACATCAGTAATTGGAAATGAAATCGAAGTCTGGTTTTATGATGTTCAATCTGAGATCAAAGCTCTATCATCTTGAATGTGGCCTCTTACGTGTTAGGTTTGTAACACGAGATATTTGCTTTTGTTCTGTGGGGCTGAGACTAGGAGCTTTGGAGGTTCCCACAGTTGTGATTGGGATATATGTATATAATGGCTTTATCTTTTGCACATTTATCATATTGCTCCGTACCTACCAATTGATCAAATTCGTCTTTGCCTTCTTGGTGTGTTAAATCATTAATCGTTGAATTGAATGATTAGGGATGCGAAGAAAAGCAATAGCATTATCAACTAAAAGTAAGAAGTAAAGCGTTGCGGGGCCTCAAAATCTGAATAATTAGGGCTTGTTAATGAAATCCGATGGATGGGGGTCAGATAAATTTGGTTTTGGTTCATTGGGATTTGAAAGCCCTTACCAACTACCAACACACACTAACTACTATTATTGCTGATTTATGGGTCTTTAATACACACAAACCCATTGTATAATTATATAATAAGAGAATCTAACAAGAAAAACCATTGGAATTTTATTATTATATTGCTGGAAATAAATGGTACAAGATATACAAGAGTTTTTCTCAATGATAAATAATATATTGACTCGTAGCGAGAAAGACTGTCCAGAGGCGGATAAACCGAAGCATCATTTGCCTTGGGCTTAACCGCAGGCCTGTCGCCATGCGGCCAGTATTTTGGATAAACGAAGGGGCAATATTGGAAATTAGTCGAAATTCAGGAATCGAAGAGCAGCTACGAATAATCGTTAGCTTCCTCATTTGTGGCATAAATAGTTAAAAATACTCTCCTCTCTAGAATTCTATTCTCTTTGTTGCTGTAGATCGTTTTCCTGTTCTATCATGGCGGTCAGTTTCGCGCCTGTGTGTATCTCAGGTACAAACATAACTCTGTATAATTTGTACGCTCTCTTTATTTTTATTCTTGTTTCGTTTCTATTTCCGTGTATTTTGCCTTCCGAACTGTTCCGAAAATCTCAATGAAAATGTAATGGAACGCTTTATTCTCTACTTCTTTATCGATTAATGTTGTTCTTTTTTGTTTTTTTTGCTCTCTTTTATTAGTTTGTTAAGGAATTTACTTGGATAGGTTTGCTTTCTGCGAGTACTTATGATTCTCAACAAATCGATTATTGTCGTATGATTTTAGGATTGCAAATTGTTCAGAATAGAAGTGATTATAGTTGAATTTACTCTCTTTGATATACAAAATGAGGTTTGAACTTTTCGGTAATAGATCAAGAACTTAAATCGGACCTGCCCGTTTCATTTATGTCCTTCACCTACCGATATTTGATCTACAATTAAGCGACAGCATCTTAACTTGGATAAGGTTTATTTATTTAGTTTATTTCCTTTTGGTCTTTATAGTCATTTGATATAGTACTTTTGCCCTAGGTGAATAACTATGAATGCCATCCGAACATAAATGGAAATTGGTGATTGTCATGGCAGCGTTAGAATATCATATATTAATTTTCTTGTCTAATTCTGCGTGTTGGTGTTGAATGGAGGTTGCGACTTGCTACTTTGGTGTAGAAGGTCCATAATAATTAAAGTTTATATAACATATTGGGTTTAGCATTTTTTTTTTCTTTTCCTTGGGCTTATTAGCAAGACCACTAAAGACTGTAACTAGGAACATGTGTAGGTGGTGAATGATTTATCAAACATTGTATTACTTGCTGTAGTTTGATCCTAGCGTGGATGAGCTAGTGTATGTGCTGCCTGCACTTGTCAACGAGAAATGACTAAAAAGCACTTCTAGATTAGTTTTGTTGGTTCGGAAAATTGAGATTGAAAATCTGCCTATGAGTTCTCTCGGCTGAGTGTGGTAAGCCTCATGTTTGATTCTAGGTGGATCCCATTTGAAGGCACGTGAGCTTTGGTCCTCGAAGTCCAGTTCATTTGGAAAGATACCGAAACTGGCAGTGCAGAGGAAGGCAACAAATGTGGGAACCAACCGCAATTTGTCAGTCCGTGCTGATTACAAGTATGTTGTTCTGGACTTCTTTTGGTGTAAAGTACGTCTAGAGAAACTATATGAGAATCAACTAGTGGGAAGCATAAAAACTTAGGTACAAGGCATGTTATCATATTTCCAAGTTTTGATCGCATATCTAAATTGGTTAATATGATTAATTGGTCTTTTATTATCCTCCTTGCTCTATAAATTTCCAACTTTATTGCATTATCCTCTTTTTTTTTTTTTTTGGCCGGGGGGTGGGGTGGGTTGGATGATAAAAGTGCATAAGCTTGTGAAACTTGCGAATTTTATTTTGGAGAAAGAAAAATGCTTGCTTTGCAGGCTGTTGCGCGCCCAATTTACTTGCTGTTGGCATTGTTCAAGAATTGATAGATGAGACTTTGGCACATCCATGGTTAGGAAGGTTGCTTCTTTAACACCTTTCTTTGCAAATTGATTATGAAATAATGAATATTAAGCGTTATTGGCAGTTGAGAAGAACTGGTTATGTTGCCAGCTGCCAGTGAGGACATGAAACTTCTGTCAGTGATTTTTGTTATTCTTTAAAGATGTAATGCATAAATTATTCATGAGAGCTAGTATGTTGTTGATTCATAGAGGGCCCCTTTTCCCCTTATGATCCTAAATGGATTCTTTCATCTAATGTGCAACATGTGAATGAAGTTATGGGTGTCAAATCCTCCACTTTTTTTTTTTTTTTAAGAGAGGTTATTCTGCCTGTGATTTTTGTATATTTGGCACTATTTTTGTTTAGTTCATCTGATTGTTTTGATGTTTGATTTTTGTTTTTTCACTATACCCTTTTCTGTGTTTCTTGAGATTTTTCTTATTGTATATTCCGTTGCACAGTGATGGCAGTAGGGGTGGTGGCGGTGATTTTGTTGCTGGATTTCTTTTAGGAGGTGCCATTTGTGGAACTTTAGCATATATTTTTGCACCACAGGTGATTTAGATATCTTAATTTAACTATTAGTAATTTTTGCCATTAATTAGTTAATTGTTCCATCAGAGGATTAAAGGGTGATAGTTCATTTAAGGATTGGGGCCGACATTTCTTGATTTAAATACATCATGTAGAAGAGAAAACACAGAAATCACTACTTTTCTGAACAATTATTAAAAAAGTTGTATCTACTCTCTAGTGCATGTTGGGTTGTCTTTTGCATGTCTGGGTCATGAAGATTTATGTCATGGTCATTGCTTTTTGACAGATTTGCTGGTTGTGCATCTTTAACATGTATTAGATGATAAATCTTGATGATTGCTTGTTTCTCTTAAATTTTCCTTCTTTAAATAATGGGGTTCTGTATATGCCTGTTCAGACTTCTGTATGCTATGCCTACAACACTGAAGCATTTGGTGGTGAAATGTTGTTCGATAGCACTACCTATTCTATGATAATATTTAATTTGGCCTTATTTCCATCCTAATTATGGTCAAAGATAATTTCAGCTGTTGATTGACCATTATTAGGCTGATGTTATTTCATTTGCATGACTACATTTTCCCTGGATTTTCAGATGTGTGTGAGTTCATTTTAATGCTGAAGCTTCTACTTTGCATGAATAATTAGAATGCCTGTTTGTATTATTTTTCGTCAATGGTTTATGGTGATATGATATTGTTCTTTGTTGTTCTATGCATCAGATCAGAAGATCCCTGCTAAATGAGGATGAATATGGGTTCCGCAAGGCAAAGCGACCGATATATTATGATGAAGGCTTAGAGGTAATAGTATAACATGCAGTTTAGTTACATATCGTGCTTTTTTAGTGCCAGTGTTGGCTTAAATTTGACATTCTTCACTTTCCTTGAAAAGCAGAAGACCAGGCAGACACTGAATGCAAAAATCAGCCAACTAAACTCCGCAATCGACAATGTATCTTCACGTTTGAGAGGTGGCAATAATAGGCCTAAGGTGCCTGTCGAAACTGATCCTGAGGTAGAAGCCACCATGTGAAATTTGTCTTCAGTTCCTCATTGCAATCTCTGAGAGTCCACATACCGTTTGAAGATTGATGTATAATTTTGTTTTTGGCATTGCCTTGACGTTTAAATCACATTACAAGTATCATAGTTGGTTTTATCGCAGCATCCAAGACTAGCCTTCTTACGCATTGACTTGAGAACCTGAGAACTTATAATGTGATTTGTATACTCTCTTTTACTAATTGTTAAATATGCCCAGGGTGTTTGAATACCTTTACGTTGTAAGATGATTCTCGTAACAGGATTTAGCCATTGCTTCTTAATCCCTGAAGTTCTTGCAGAAAGTGCTTTCCATTATCAGCTTTAGTCAGGGAAGCGTTATAGAAGGTTGTACCGGGTAATTGAATGATCATTATATAATACTTGCCGATTTATATTGATAATATTTCTTGGTGGTCTATTAGATTGGAATCCTCAAAAGGATCTCTAACAACAGAATGAGGCAATAGTTTAGAGGCCAAGATGCCCGGCAATTGTAGGGGAAAACGATGAAATCTTGATAAGAACTTTTGTGCAATCTGGCTGCTTTTATAGCTCAAACGCCTTGCGTTATACTTCATGAGTCGAAAGATCATTGAGATGGAATTCCTGCTCAAAAGGTCAGCATTACCAAATTTCTGTTTTGTTCATCAAGAATACGTAAATGGTGATGAGTGATGATACATTGCCCTTGCAATTTGTTTTCCAGTATCACGAGAAGATCAGATTTTACTTTGAGTTCTCCAAAAACTTACCAGATTCTATACAGCATTATTTGCTTGTTAACCTCAAAGTAACACAGAAAGAAAAAGGGATTTATGGCACACAAAAATAAATCAAATTGAAAAAATTATCACCTTCACTACTCCCTTTCAAATACCTTCTTTTTAAATTTTCTATTTTAAAAATGCTCATCTTTTCTTTCTTTAGTTTTTCGCTATCATCATCTCTTTCTTCTCCTTCCCATTACTTGCTACCTAAAGAATACCCGCCAACCACCAGAGACTCCCATCTGATACTTTTTTTTTTTTTTTCATTAAAAGCTCAACGAATTTTTCACCGAGACTAGACAAGAGAGCTAGTATATTCATATATAATAATACGTATAAATACTATGGTGCATTGTATACCATTGCATAGGTCGAAGTTGAACAGAATATAGAAATACTATATGTACGAGGATAATCCATTCATGTTAGTTTCTCTGTTCGTGATATCTTCTTAACTTCTAAGCAGCAAGCATTCAACAAAAACACACTATTTATTTATTTTTTTTTTTTTCCATTTTTGGAAACCGCTGTACAAGTGTTCCATGGTACAATTAATTTGCCTACTTTAATAGGGAGTCTACATTTGCTAGAAGTCTATAGCGAAAATACTGACTTGATTTTGTCATAATATACTTATTAAATTTCATAGGGAGTCTACACTGTTGTATTATTTCTTTTTTTTTGGTTGCCCATCTGGTTCATCGGAGCTTTGCCCCGACTACATCCAGATCCGACCCGCGTCGCGCACCTAGCTTTGGTGGGGAAGTCTTCCAGCGGGGATTTTCTGCGTACACTAGGTTTCGAACCCGAGACCTTGTTTAAGCGGAATCAAGCCGCTTACCACTTGGACCAACCCCGTTGGTTTTGTATTATTTCTTTAATAGGGAGGCTTGTTTATGATATTTGTGTTTTTCATTGACAAACCCACAAAAAAAGCTTAATATATATAAAGACATTTGTATTTTTATTTTTTTGATACTGAAATTTTAAATTTAACTTATTAAATATTTATATTTATCAATTTTATAAATAATAAATATATATTTAAATTGTGGTAATAATAGTATTTCACAGCCAGAGTAAAACTAATAAAAATGAAAAAGAAAAATAATCTAAAATCTCTCTCGCTTGACATATCATTCTTTACGGTCAGAATTTTATTTTTCTCTCCGTTTCTATTATTCTTTGTTTATTATCATTAGAACTTACTTCATGATTCTTTACTCGCTAATTCTATCTTAGTTTTTCTTTTGGGAATAGAAACAGAGCAACTAATTATTTTGTTTGGTAGTTCCAAAGTACTTTGTAGCCAGTGATGACCATTGACCAGATTGATTAATCCACCGATTAGAGCTGATTGACCAGATTGATTAATTCTCAACGTCCATTTGCAAAGACAATCACATGACGATACTTCCATAGTTTCTAAGAGGAAAAATGCATCCCGAGGTACTTAAACTTTATCAATTTTTTTTTTACGTAATTTTAAAACTTGATTTTAGATTTTCAAAAATATTTTTATATTTTTGAATCATTCACATTAAATGTAACACACGAAATTGAAACATATATCCTGTTAATTTCGTACAAGATCAACTTAAAATGAACATAGAATTCATCGAATATAAAAAATAAACTCTTTACCATATATATTTTTTAATTTTTTAATATATTTTATAATAATTTTGAGTGTACATTTTAATTCTGACAATATTATTTGAATTGGACTTAACGTCAAAGATCAAAGAAAATTGAATGTCAACTCCTGAAAAATGCGTTTTTCCGTTTTAAGAAATACGTCCAAGAGACAACAATTTTTTTTAAAATTTTCTTAGTTACTAAATTTTGTAAAAAAAAAAAAAAGAAGAAACTTTTAATATTCATAGTGAAGGAAAAGAAATAGCATTAGCCTCAACTTTAGTCTTTTAAAAATCAAATTATAATTGTGCTTTGATGCCCATTTGAACAAGGATCCAATAACAGTAGTTTATATTTTAGAAATGGATGACAAGTTTCACATAATCCGGCTGCTGCAGTAGATCAAATACTTTATTCATGTCTTGCAATAGAACTTCATGGGTCAAAAGCTCATCAAGGTGGAATTCCTGCCCAAAGAAATAGATTTTCTAAAACTTAAAAAGCAAAAAATATCAATTTACAGACATTAATTTCAAATCATTTATCATCCTTAATAAAGTTTGAACGTAACATCATAGCAAAAATTCTCAGATGCCTTGTGGCATAATCGGATTGTATCTGATTTTTGAGTTTAATTCCAAGTTTTCATTGCGATATGTGGCCTTGAAGGGATAAGGAGTTCACTATGACAAAGTTCAAAGGGGTAATTAAGTTTAGGACATTCAGGAGAATTTTTTTATACCACATGCAGTCCTAGTATTAGATTTCATACATAGTCGTAGCAGCAGCTATGTATTCTGATATTTCTACCTTCACATTCTTCAGTACGAGTGTATTGTATATGAGCAGTCAAGGAAAACCTATGCGTGATGGCAAAGTTCATGAATTTCAGTGACAATAAACATACTTTATGCAGCTCAAAAATTCTTTATAAAGGAAAAGAAATGAACCTTGTTTTTGCATTTTGTAAGTATAGTAGGAAGATCGGATTTGGATTTTAGGCCTCCAAAAATAGAACCTTTTAAACTTCCACCAAATAACAACGGTCTGAAGTTGAGCTCCACTCTTGTACCATATCCTCCACCAACACTAATCACTTTTCCCCTTCCCTGAAAATCCCATGAAAACAACAAGAATTATCAATATCCGTTCTGCAATATCTTTTTCTTTCTTTAAAAAAAAAAAAAAACCAATCGCAGATTATATATATATATATATATACATACCATTTTTATGGATAGCAAAGCTTCATCAAGCAAGGCTGCAACTCCAGTGCATTCAATGCAGTAATCCACCCCCATTCCAAGAGTCAATTCCTTTATAGATTCAGAAACTGGCTTATCAGAGTCAATGGTGTTTATGAAATCAGTCATTCCAAAAACTTGACCCTTTTCTTTCTTCCTCTCATTCTTGTCTATACCAATTATTTTATCTGCCCCTGCTATTCTTGCTCCTTCTACAGCCTAAAATATACCAATAAAAGCAGCATTGAAAACTAATTGTTGATCCAATACCAGAAAGAAAAATTATGGTCAAAATGAAATTAGTATACCCCTAATCCCACAGCACCAAGGCCAAAAACAGCGACACTCGATCCCTTTTCTACCCTTGCTCCATTCCAAGCAGCCCCAAGTCCAGTGGTGAACCCACAAGAAATGAAACTGGCATGAGGTAGTGACATAGTTGGATCAATTTTGACAACATAATTCGAATCTACAACCGTGTATTCAGACCATGTGGAACAAGACATGAATTGGTACAATTTCTGGCCTTTAATGGACATTCTTGAAGTATTATCAGACATCAAACCACTCATGGAAAATGGGTATTTAAGGCACAAATTGGTTTTCCTTGATTCGCAATTTTCACATTCTCCACATTCCCCAATGTATGTCGGGATCACGATGTCTCCTTCTTTTAAGTCTTCAACTCCATCACCCACACTCTCCACAACTCTAATCAACCCCAAATTGATAATTGTTAAAATGAAAAGGTTCAAAGTCAAACTTTAAGAAATGGGAGATTGCACAATGTCCTTTTAACAAGCACTTACCCTACCCCTTCATGCCCACCAACTCGAGGAAAAAGAGGCTGAAAAGAAGGGATTAGTAATCAAAAGACCCAACAAAACAAACAAAAAGAATAAGAATATATGAAACCTAATTGAGATTACTAACAAATGGAAAGCCTTTCAAGAAAAGAACATCAGTGTGACAAACACTAGCACATAGCATCTGGATTCTAACTTCTGTGGATTTTGGTGGGTCTACTTGAATCTCCTCCACGGTCAATGCCAGCTCCTCCGCCCCCCAACATACCGCAGCTGACACCAGATTTCAAGATTTTTAACAAGCATGTTTAATGAATGAAAAAATATTTTCTGAGTGTTACCTTTGCATGTTTTCACTTGAGAGGCGACGTCGGCCATTTTTTAAGAAAATGGACAATGTTCCTTCAACCTTTATCAACGGAGTTCTAAGTTTCCCGAGTATTTAAAAAAAAAATAAATTGATTGGATTGGAGATGCTCTCGAGATTATCACTTCTTTGTTATCCGATGACATGTAAATTCTTTCACTCTCTAATAGGGGTGAGCAAAAATCAAACCAAATCTAAAAACCGAATCGATCATTTTTTTTTTAATTTAGTTCGGTTTTTTTGTTTGGTTTTTTATTTTTAATTTTAAAAAATTTTAATTTTTTGGTTCGGTTTGGTTTTTGAAGGATAAAACCGCATAAAAATTGAACCGAACCGAAATTTATATAATTATATAATTTTTTTGATCTTTTTATTGAATAATTATTTTATTTTTAGTTGTAAATTATATGAGTATACTTATCAATTATTAATATCTATTTTTTAGGTGATAATTTAAAATTTTGACAATTAAATTAAAAATTGATTAAATAAAAAAATTTATTTAACGGTTTTGTTATATTATTTATTATATATTTTGGAATTATTTCTTTAATTTGAACTTTTATTTGTACAATTTACATATTTTTATTTTAGTATATAATGATTTATAATTTTTTATAATTTTTAAACACAATATTTTTTATTTTTTTAAAATAATTTTAAATTTTGGTTTTTTAATTAATTGAATCAAATAGACTAAAAAATTTTATTCGATTTAAATTCGATTATTCTAAAACTTCGTTTCGTTTCGATTCGATTGATAAAAATAATAAAACTTCAATTTTCGATTATTTTAAATCGGTTCAGTTATTGAACCTAACCAATCATTGCTCTCCCCTACTTTCTAATGATATTACTGAGTTTACTATCTTGTAATAAACGAGATTAAACCAGAAGGGCTTACTATGGAGATCCAATTTCCATTTGTGTAGAACCGGCAAGGGAATATAAAATTGCTCAACTCTAGCCCCTTAAGGGATAAGCGTTTAGAAATCAGATAGATAAAATATAAAAAGAGTTTCAAAAAAATTTCCTTTTTTTTTTAAAAAAAAAAAGAATAAAAGAACACAAACAAAAAACTACATTGACACCAGCCTCGGAAGTAAGGTCCCCACGGCATCAGCAGCTAGAATATTTCTCTAACCACTGGATAGGGATCATGCCAAACGAAGCGAAGTCCCTGACTGAAAGTCCAATTCGCAAGAAAGTCTACAGCAATATTGGCTTCTCGATAGATATGTCGAACATTAACTTGCCAATTGCGATACACAAGGTCGCGGATACGAAGAATAATAGAACTGTGGGCAAAAAATTCTTTTAATTGTTGTTATAAAAGGATTATAAGTATATTGCGTATTGAAATAGCGATTATCGATTGCTAATAATAGCTATATGGTCAATTGTATGATTAGGTTAGGCCTGCTATTATGAATCCTAAATAGGAAAACACTCATTCTTCATAAATTGATTTAGGAAAACATTCATTCTTCCTAAATTGGAGGACCAAATAAGACAGATCAGCCTTTTTATTCTGTCGAATTTAGAATCTTGAAAGAATTTGGTTAGCATTTGAAGTAACGAAAATGTTATCCTTAAGTTCCGAACTTCCAAACTCGACTACTAGTTGAATTACTTTAACCGAACTGTTTGTTTTGAATAGAAGTAGTCAGATCAGTTCAAACTATTTATCATTATCTGTTATCAATAAATGATGTTTATATTAGTTGAGTAATTATATGTTTCCAAAAAATAATACTCCTCCAATTCAGATCATTTGTCGCATTTTTATTTTTACGTATAATAAAGACAAAATTTATAATTTAGTTTTTGAACTTCAATATTTTTATATATTAAGTCTTTATATTTTTAAAATTATATATTAAATTATTTAATTTTTATATATTTACATATTAAGTTACTATATTTTCAAAATTATACATTGAATTTCTAAATTTATTTGTTAAAATAGATTAACTACAAACAGATGGCAAAAATAATAGTATTTCATTAAAATATATGCGATTTTGACCGCGATTGTATTATATGCCGTTTATAACGTTTATTTTGAATTTAATGTGTTATACTCGAAAAGTTTAAGAATTTAATGTGTAATTTTGAAAATATATGGATTTAATGTGAAAAATCGTTAAAGTAAATGAATGAAAACATGGATTTTTCCTATATTAAAGCAATGATTGATTTATTTTAATTTTATAAAAGAAAATATTTTGAAAAAACTAAAATATCTTGACTGATTTTAGATAACTATATAATTAAATGGTTTGTTTTCAAAGGTTAGTAGTAGCACTTATTACTCTCTTCGACAAAGAAAAAGTTATTACATTATTAATTATGCATCTCACGTTTAAAGGCTAAATTCTACACAATTATTTTTTAAAAAATTTAATTCATGAATGAGTTTTCACTTTCCACCAAGTTTATGAGCATTTTAAAATTTAAAATTATGATTTTTTCCATCAAAATTTATGCTATATGATGATAGAGCCTAACAACAGCCCGTTTATTTATAGAGAACCGTTTAGTCTGGTTCAATATATGGCTCAACTAGCATCATCTTAGCAAAATGTGTGGTGAATATCGAAAGGATTGGTTTAGTACCGTCCAAAATTTGGAATCATCCCAGGTTATCAAAGATCGATACCTCTTTCCTTATCCTCTCCTTCAAACTAGGAAAGAAGAGGATTATCCCATTTAAGGAGAATAAGAATTTTTCTAGGAAATGAACTCTACTTATAGCTTCCCAAACAAAGAAACAAAGAAGAACTCTGAGTTTATAAATAGAGTCAGGATCAGGTATGAATCCTAAGCTTTTCACCATTATCTTTCTTAATCATCAAATTACTAACTTGATCGTCGGAGTCTCCCTCGTCAGAATATCCTGACCAATTTTTTGTGCCCTTTTCAGGTGCTCAATGACACCAGAGAGTTTGTCTCATCATCATTTGATGCAGTGAGCATGAAATATGGACCTTTTTCCCATATTTTAAGTTATAAGAGAACATTAACAAAATGATGTGAGTTGCATTCATTCTTTTCACCAACATACAATGTATTTTATTTTTTACATAAATAAAATACAGTGTATTTTATTTTTTTATACTAACATACACTGTATTTTGAGGAAAAAATTCATTCAGTTAACTTGGTTCAATATATTGTGTTGGTTACAATGTATTTTCTTTTTTTTTCACCAACATATAGTGTATTTTACTTTTTTATATAAGTAAAATACATTGTATTTTATTTTCTTTATACTAACATACAGTGTATTTTGAGGAAAACATTCATTGATTTAACTTGATTCAATATATTATGTTTGTTACAGTGTATTGAGTTTTCATTTCACCAACATACAATATATTTTATTTTTTATATAAGTAAAATATAGTGTATTTTATTTTCTTTACACTAACATACAGTGTATTTTGAGAAAAAAATTCATTCATTTAACTAGGTTCAATATATTGTGTTTGTTACTACAACACCCTATACCCAGTCAGTTAGAAGACCCGGATACCGGATGCCACAATCGGGTTTAGGTTTTGCTAACCAAGTTAAATAAAATTTTAACTAAAATACTATTTAATTTGTAAAAATTTTGACAGAGTATCCCCTAAATTTCTTGAAAACTCCCTAAAAAGAAAGCATTTAAAATACACCCAATAACCTTTAATCTATTATTCATCTCCAGTTTAAACGCCAACACAACATGCATTGCCCTTCCTCCAACACTTCAAGCCTCAATACTCAATAATTATATAAAACACAATATAATTAATTTTCTGCTATTTTCAAAATAATTTACATCATTACTGTCCATAGTCATTTACACATATATAATTTACATCTCCAAAATCAGTGTACATGCCAAAGTATAAAAAAGAAAATAAAAATAATAAAGCGCATCCACCTCAAAATTCTTCTACTCATCTGATGTGACTTAAATTTTGATGCAGATCCGCTAACTACTTTCTTCAAAATAACTTTTTCAACCTACACACAAAAAGGAAAACCCACGCACTAAGCATATATTGGTTAGTGGTATTCAAGTAATTCTATTTTTTCAAAATATGTAATAAATAATTGAAGAATATACAAGTTCAAATTGTCAAGAAATGGACATTCTCATTTACCAAACACACATAAACGATAAGAAAAATCCATTAAAGGAAAATTAAGTAGGTATATATATATATATATATATATATGTGTGTGTGTGTGTGTGTGTGTGTGTGTGTGTTTATTTATTTATTAATTTAACTAACTTTCTAACTAATAGAAGTTTATAATTTATTTATATGAAAATTTAACGTTTACGCTCGATATTTACCCCAAGTAAATCCAGCAGAATCGCATTGAGCTGGATAAATGGAATCCAACCAAGAGACTGAGTTCTCGGAACCATCCAGTCCTTTTTTAACGATTTTCTCGATCAACATATATATGTAATTTTTCTATTAATCATATGCATTCATTCCTATACACACATATACATATACACACACACACACACACACATATATATATATATATACATACACACAAATATGGGTTGAGCTCTCGGAGCCATTTAGTCCATGACTCAATTTAATTGAATACACCGAAAGAGCTCTCGGAGCCATCAAATCCAGTGTTAAGTATCAAGGCACTGTATTGCTAATTTCCTAATTGGCATGCTAATTTTATCCAATTTCTCCAATTTATGTCTGGTTTACTAAGGGCAAACGATAAATTTCTAAATTTCAATAGTTTAGCTTATTTTATCTCCTTTTTAAAAATTTCTATTGAACATTTGACCATGTTTGTAAATAATTTTCCCATCAATCATCCTTTACATACTTTTAATCAATTAATTTAACCTTTAATTTCACCTTTCCTTGCCTTTCATGGCATATTAAATTAACTACTTATTATTCATCAAGAATTAGAAATCCAAATGGTTTTATGTCATCAACTACAATTCAAGCAAAATTTTCTCTAATTACATTGGCTATCTCAAAGCCATACTTAATTTATGTTAGTTATAAAACATAACTATTAGTCCTTGAATTCACAACTAATTCATAAATACAACCTTGTCTAATTTTAAACTCAATATTCATAACCTTGACCATCACCAAATCAACTATAACTTAAAAATCTCCATGTACATAAAGCATCTTCAATGCATATCATCTGTATTGTAGTAAAGAATTCTGTCGGATTTGGCATCGGCTGAGCTGCAAACGGACGTACCAGCTGAGCTGGCTGCTCCTACACACCCCTGCTTATGTCACTGGCTGAGGCATGACTTTCTACTTCTTTTGTACTTCTACTTAGATCTGGTTTCATTCTTTTATCTATAACAAGCAATGATGATAGGTCTATATTAGAATTACAACACAATCATATTTAGCTTTCACTTGGCATGTACACATATTTCCCTTCCTAATAACTTAATTACTGGTTCAGAATCGCCTAAATCAGGCTCTGATACCACTAAATGTAACATCCTATATCCGGTCAGTAGAAGACATGGATACTGGATGTCATAATCGGGTTTAGGCTTTGCTAACCAAGTTAAATAAAATGTTAACTAAATTACTATTTAATTTGTAAAAATTTTGGTAGATTATCCCCTAAATTTCTTGAAAACTCCCTGAAAATAAAGCATTTAAAATACTCCCAATAACCTCTAATCTATTATTCATCTCTAGTTCAAACCCCAACACAATATGCATTGCCCTTCCTCCAACACTTCAAGCCTCAATACTCAATAATTATATAAAACATAATATAATTAATTTTCCGCTATTGTGCCAACACAACATGCATTGCCCTTCCTCCAACACTTCAAGCCTCAATACTCAATAATTATATAAAGCACAATATAATTAATTTTCTGCTATTTTCAAAATAATTTACATCATTACTGTCCATAGTCATTTACACATATATAATTTACATCTCCAAAATCAGTGTACATGCCAAAGTATAAAAAAGAAAATAAAAATAATAAAGCGCATCCACCTCAAAATTCTTCTACTCATCTGATGTGACTTAAATTTTGATGCAGATCCGCTAACTACTTTCTTCAAAATAACTTTTTCAACCTACACACAAAAAGGAAAACCCACGCACTAAGCATATATTGGTTAGTGGTGTTCAAGTAATTCTATTTTTTCAAAATATGTAATAAATAATTGAAGAATATACAAGTTCAAATTGTCAAGAAATGGACATTCTCATTTACCAAACACACATAAACGATAAGAAAAATCCATTAAAGGAAAATTAAGTAGGTATATATATATATATATATATATATATATATGTGTGTGTGTGTGTGTTTATTTATTTATTAATTTAACTAACTTTCTAACTAATAGAAGTTTATAATTTATTTATATGAAAATTTAACGTTTACGCTCGATATTTACCCCAAGTAAATCCAGCAGAATCGCATTGAGCTGGATAAATGGAATCCAACCAAGAGACTGAGTTCTCGGAACCATCCAGTCCTTTTTTAACGATTTTCTCGATCAACATATATATGTAATTTTTCTATTAATCATATGCATTCATTCCTATACACACATATACATATACATACACACACACACACACATATATATATATATATACATACACACAAATATGGGTTGAGCTCTCGGAGCCATTTAGTCCATGACTCAATTTAATTGAATACACCGAAAGAGCTCTCGGAGCCATCAAATCCAGTGTTAAGTATCAAGGCACTGTATTGCTAATTTCCTAATTGGCATGCTAATTTTATCCAATTTCTCCAATTTATGTCTGGTTTACTAAGGGCAAACGATAAATTTCTAAATTTCAATAGTTTAGCTTATTTTATCTCCTTTTTAAAAATTTCTATTGAACATTTGACCATGTTTGTAAATAATTTTCCCATCAATCATCCTTACATACTTTTAATCAATTAATTTAACCTTTAATTTCACCTTTCCTTGCCTTTCATGGCATATTAAATTAACTACTTATTATTCATCAAGAATTAGAAATCCAAATGGTTTTATGTCATCAACTACAATTCAAGCAAAATTTTCTCTAATTACATTGGCTATCTCAAAGCCATACTTAATTTATGTTAGTTATAAAACATAACTATTAGTCCTTGAATTCACAACTAATTCATAAATACAACCTTGTCTAATTTTAAACTCAATATTCATAACCTTGACCATCACCAAATCAACTATAACTTAAAAATCTCCATGTACATAAAGCATCTTCAATGCATATCATCTGTATTGTAGTAAAGAATTCTGTCGGATTTGGCATCGGCTGAGCTGCAAACGGACGTACCAGCTGAGCTGGCTGCTCCTACACACCCCTGCTTATGTCACTGGCTGAGGCATGACTTTCTACTTCTTTTGTACTTCTACTTAGATCTGGTTTCATTCTTTTATCTATAACAAGCAATGATGATAGGTCTATATTAGAATTACAACACAATCATATTTAGCTTTCACTTGGCATGTACACATATTTCCCTTCCTAATAACTTAATTACTGGTTCAGAATCGCCTAAAATCAGGCTCTGATACCACTAAATGTAACATCCTATATCCGGTCAGTAGAAGACATGGATACTGGATGTCATAATCGGGTTTAGGCTTTGCTAACCAAGTTAAATAAAATGTTAACTAAATTACTATTTAATTTGTAAAAATTTTGGTAGATTATCCCCTAAATTTCTTGAAAACTCCCTGAAAATAAAGCATTTAAAATACTCCCAATAACCTCTAATCTATTATTCATCTCTAGTTCAAACCCCAACACAATATGCATTGCCCTTCCTCCAACACTTCAAGCCTCAATACTCAATAATTATATAAAACATAATATAATTAATTTTCCGCTATTGTGCCAACACAACATGCATTGCCCTTCCTCCAACACTTCAAGCCTCAATACTCAATAATTATATAAAGCACAATATAATTAATTTTCTGCTATTTTCAAAATAATTTACATCATTACTGTCCATAGTCATTTACACATATATAATTTACATCTCCAAAATCAGTGTACATGCCAAAGTATAAAAAAGAAAATAAAAATAATAAAGCGCATCCACCTCAAAATTCTTCTACTCATCTGATGTGACTTAAATTTTGATGCAGATCCGCTAACTACTTTCTTCAAAATAACTTTTTCAACCTACACACAAAAAGGAAAACCCACGCACTAAGCATATATTGGTTAGTGGTGTTCAAGTAATTCTATTTTTTCAAAATATGTAATAAATAATTGAAGAATATACAAGTTCAAATTGTCAAGAAATGGACATTCTCATTTACCAAACACACATAAACGATAAGAAAAATCCATTAAAGGAAAATTAAGTAGGTATATATATATATATATATGTGTGTGTGTGTGTGTGTGTGTGTGTGTGTGTTTATTTATTTATTAATTTAACTAACTTTCTAACTAATAGAAGTTTATAATTTATTTATATGAAAATTTAACGTTTACGCTCGATATTTGCCCCAAGTAAATCCAGCAGAATCGCATTGAGCTGGATAAATGGAATCCAACCAAGAGACTGAGTTCTCGGAACCATCCAGTCCTTTTTTAACGATTTTCTCGATCAACATATATATGTAATTTTTCTATTAATCATATGCATTCATTCCTATACACACATATACATATACATACACACACACACACATATATATATATATACATACACACAAATATGGGTTGAGCTCTCGGAGCCATTTAGTCCATGACTCAATTTAATTGAATACACCGAAAGAGCTCTCGGAGCCATCAAATCCAGTGTTAAGTATCAAGGCACTGTATTGCTAATTTCCTAATTGGCATGCTAATTTTATCCAATTTCTCCAATTTATGTCTGGTTTACTAAGGGCAAACGATAAATTTCTAAATTTCAATAGTTTAGCTTATTTTATCTCCTTTTTAAAAATTTCTATTGAACATTTGACCATGTTTGTAAATAATTTTCCCATCAATCATCCTTTACATACTTTTAATCAATTAATTTAACCTTTAATTTCACCTTTCCTTGCCTTTCATGGCATATTAAATTAACTACTTATTATTCATCAAGAATTAGAAATCCAAATGGTTTTATGTCATCAACTACAATTCAAGCAAAATTTTCTCTAATTACATTGGCTATCTCAAAGCCATACTTAATTTATGTTAGTTATAAAACATAATTATTAGTCCTTGAATTCACAACTAATTCATAAATACAACCTTGTCTAATTTTAAACTCAATATTCATAACCTTGACCATCACCAAATCAACTATAACTTAAAAATCTCCATGTACATAAAGCATCTTCAATGCATATCATCTGTATTGTAGTAAAGAATTCTGTCGGATTTGGCATCGGCTGAGCTGCAAACGGACGTACCAGCTGAGCTGGCTGCTCCTACACACCCCTGCTTATGTCACTGGCTGAGGCATGACTTTCTACTTCTTTTGTACTTCTACTTAGATCTGGTTTCATTCTTTTATCTATAACAAGCAATGATGATAGGTCTATATTAGAATTACAACACAATCATATTTAGCTTTCACTTGGCATGTACACATATTTCCCTTCCTAATAACTTAATTACTGGTTCAGAATCGCCTAAATCAGGCTCTGATACCACTAAATGTAACATCCTATATCCGGTCAGTAGAAGACATGGATACTGGATGTCATAATCGGGTTTAGGCTTTGCTAACCAAGTTAAATAAAATGTTAACTAAATTACTATTTAATTTGTAAAAATTTTGGTAGATTATCCCCTAAATTTCTTGAAAACTCCCTGAAAATAAAGCATTTAAAATACTCCCAATAACCTCTAATCTATTATTCATCTCTAGTTCAAACCCCAACACAATATGCATTGCCCTTCCTCCAACACTTCAAGCCTCAATACTCAATAATTATATAAAACATAATATAATTAATTTTCCGCTATTGTGCCAACACAACATGCATTGCCCTTCCTCCAACACTTCAAGCCTCAATACTCAATAATTATATAAAGCACAATATAATTAATTTTCTGCTATTTTCAAAATAATTTACATCATTACTGTCCATAGTCATTTACACATATATAATTTACATCTCCAAAATCAGTGTACATGCCAAAGTATAAAAAAGAAAATAAAAATAATAAAGCGCATCCACCTCAAAATTCTTCTACTCATCTGATGTGACTTAAATTTTGATGCAGATCCGCTAACTACTTTCTTCAAAATAACTTTTTCAACCTACACACAAAAAGGAAAACCCACGCACTAAGCATATATTGGTTAGTGGTGTTCAAGTAATTCTATTTTTTCAAAATATGTAATAAATAATTGAAGAATATACAAGTTCAAATTGTCAAGAAATGGACATTCTCATTTACCAAACACACATAAACGATAAGAAAAATCCATTAAAGGAAAATTAAGTAGGTATATATATATATATATATATATGTGTGTGTGTGTGTGTGTGTGTGTGTGTTTATTTATTTATTAATTTAACTAACTTTCTAACTAATAGAAGTTTATAATTTATTTATATGAAAATTTAACGTTTACGCTCGATATTTACCCCAAGTAAATCCAGCAGAATCGCATTGAGCTGGATAAATGGAATCCAACCAAGAGACTGAGTTCTCGGAACCATCCAGTCCTTTTTTAACGATTTTCTCGATCAACATATATATGTAATTTTTCTATTAATCATATGCATTCATTCCTATACACACATATACATATACATACACATACACACACACACACACATATATATATATATACATACACACAAATATGGGTTGAGCTCTCGGAGCCATTTAGTCCATGACTCAATTTAATTGAATACACCGAAAGAGCTCTCGGAGCCATCAAATCCAGTGTTAAGTATCAAGGCACTGTATTGCTAATTTCCTAATTGGCATGCTAATTTTATCCAATTTCTCCAATTTATGTCTGGTTTACTAAGGGCAAACGATAAATTTCTAAATTTCAATAGTTTAGCTTATTTTATCTCCTTTTTAAAAATTTCTATTGAACATTTGACCATGTTTGTAAATAATTTTCCCATCAATCATCCTTTACATACTTTTAATCAATTAATTTAACCTTTAATTTCACCTTTCCTTGCCTTTCATGGCATATTAAATTAACTACTTATTATTCATCAAGAATTAGAAATCCAAATGGTTTTATGTCATCAACTACAATTCAAGCAAAATTTTCTCTAATTACATTGGCTATCTCAAAGCCATACTTAATTTATGTTAGTTATAAAACATAACTATTAGTCCTTGAATTCACAACTAATTCATAAATACAACCTTGTCTAATTTTAAACTCAATATTCATAACCTTGACCATCACCAAATCAACTATAACTTAAAAATCTCCATGTACATAAAGCATCTTCAATGCATATCATCTGTATTGTAGTAAAGAATTCTGTCGGATTTGGCATCGGCTGAGCTGCAAACGGACGTACCAGCTGAGCTGGCTGCTCCTACACACCCCTGCTTATGTCACTGGCTGAGGCATGACTTTCTACTTCTTTTGTACTTCTACTTAGATCTGGTTTCATTCTTTTATCTATAACAAGCAATGATGATAGGTCTATATTAGAATTACAACACAATCATATTTAGCTTTCACTTGGCATGTACACATATTTCCCTTCCTAATAACTTAATTACTGGTTCAGAATCGCCTAAATCAGGCTCTGATACCACTAAATGTAACATCCTATATCCGGTCAGTAGAAGACATGGATACTGGATGTCATAATCGGGTTTAGGCTTTGCTAACCAAGTTAAATAAAATGTTAACTAAATTACTATTTAATTTGTAAAAATTTTGGTAGATTATCCCCTAAATTTCTTGAAAACTCCCTGAAAATAAAGCATTTAAAATACTCCCAATAACCTCTAATCTATTATTCATCTCTAGTTCAAACCCCAACACAATATGCATTGCCCTTCCTCCAACACTTCAAGCCTCAATACTCAATAATTATATAAAACATAATATAATTAATTTTCCGCTATTGTGCCAACACAACATGCATTGCCCTTCCTCCAACACTTCAAGCCTCAATACTCAATAATTATATAAAGCACAATATAATTAATTTTCTGCTATTTTCAAAATAATTTACATCATTACTGTCCATAGTCATTTACACATATATAATTTACATCTCCAAAATCAGTGTACATGCCAAAGTATAAAAAAGAAAATAAAAATAATAAAGCGCATCCACCTCAAAATTCTTCTACTCATCTGATGTGACTTAAATTTTGATGCAGATCCGCTAACTACTTTCTTCAAAATAACTTTTTCAACCTACACACAAAAAGGAAAACCCACGCACTAAGCATATATTGGTTAGTGGTGTTCAAGTAATTCTATTTTTTCAAAATATGTAATAAATAATTGAAGAATATACAAGTTCAAATTGTCAAGAAATGGACATTCTCATTTACCAAACACACATAAACGATAAGAAAAATCCATTAAAGGAAAATTAAGTAGGTATATATATATATATATGTGTGTGTGTGTGTGTGTGTGTGTGTGTGTGTGTTTATTTATTTATTAATTTAACTAACTTTCTAACTAATAGAAGTTTATAATTTATTTATATGAAAATTTAACGTTTACGCTCGATATTTACCCCAAGTAAATCCAGCAGAATCGCATTGAGCTGGATAAATGGAATCCAACCAAGAGACTGAGTTCTCGGAACCATCCAGTCCTTTTTTAACGATTTTCTCGATCAACATATATATGTAATTTTTCTATTAATCATATGCATTCATTCCTATACACACATATACATATACATACACACACACACACACATATATATATATATACATACACACAAATATGGGTTGAGCTCTCGGAGCCATTTAGTCCATGACTCAATTTAATTGAATACACCGAAAGAGCTCTCGGAGCCATCAAATCCAGTGTTAAGTATCAAGGCACTGTATTGCTAATTTCCTAATTGGCATGCTAATTTTATCCAATTTCTCCAATTTATGTCTGGTTTACTAAGGGCAAACGATAAATTTCTAAATTTCAATAGTTTAGCTTATTTTATCTCCTTTTTAAAAATTTCTATTGAACATTTGACCATGTTTGTAAATAATTTTCCCATCAATCATCCTTTACATACTTTTAATCAATTAATTTAACCTTTAATTTCACCTTTCCTTGCCTTTCATGGCATATTAAATTAACTACTTATTATTCATCAAGAATTAGAAATCCAAATGGTTTTATGTCATCAACTACAATTCAAGCAAAATTTTCTCTAATTACATTGGCTATCTCAAAGCCATACTTAATTTATGTTAGTTATAAAACATAACTATTAGTCCTTGAATTCACAACTAATTCATAAATACAACCTTGTCTAATTTTAAACTCAATATTCATAACCTTGACCATCACCAAATCAACTATAACTTAAAAATCTCCATGTACATAAAGCATCTTCAATGCATATCATCTGTATTGTAGTAAAGAATTCTGTCGGATTTGGCATCGGCTGAGCTGCAAACGGACGTACCAGCTGAGCTGGCTGCTCCTACACACCCCTGCTTATGTCACTGGCTGAGGCATGACTTTCTACTTCTTTTGTACTTCTACTTAGATCTGGTTTCATTCTTTTATCTATAACAAGCAATGATGATAGGTCTATATTAGAATTACAACACAATCATATTTAGCTTTCACTTGGCATGTACACATATTTCCCTTCCTAATAACTTAATTACTGGTTCAGAATCGCCTAAATCAGGCTCTGATACCACTAAATGTAACATCCTATATCCGGTCAGTAGAAGACATGGATACTGGATGTCATAATCGGGTTTAGGCTTTGCTAACCAAGTTAAATAAAATGTTAACTAAATTACTATTTAATTTGTAAAAATTTTGGTAGATTATCCCCTAAATTTCTTGAAAACTCCCTGAAAATAAAGCATTTAAAATACTCCCAATAACCTCTAATCTATTATTCATCTCTAGTTCAAACCCCAACACAATATGCATTGCCCTTCCTCCAACACTTCAAGCCTCAATACTCAATAATTATATAAAACATAATATAATTAATTTTCCGCTATTGTGCCAACACAACATGCATTGCCCTTCCTCCAACACTTCAAGCCTCAATACTCAATAATTATATAAAGCACAATATAATTAATTTTCTGCTATTTTCAAAATAATTTACATCATTACTGTCCATAGTCATTTACACATATATAATTTACATCTCCAAAATCAGTGTACATGCCAAAGTATAAAAAAGAAAATAAAAATAATAAAGCGCATCCACCTCAAAATTCTTCTACTCATCTGATGTGACTTAAATTTTGATGCAGATCCGCTAACTACTTTCTTCAAAATAACTTTTTCAACCTACACACAAAAAGGAAAACCCACGCACTAAGCATATATTGGTTAGTGGTGTTCAAGTAATTCTATTTTTTCAAAATATGTAATAAATAATTGAAGAATATACAAGTTCAAATTGTCAAGAAATGGACATTCTCATTTACCAAACACACATAAACGATAAGAAAAATCCATTAAAGGAAAATTAAGTAGGTATATATATATATATATATATGTGTGTGTGTGTGTGTGTGTGTGTGTGTGTGTGTGTGTTTATTTATTTATTAATTTAACTAACTTTCTAACTAATAGAAGTTTATAATTTATTTATATGAAAATTTAACGTTTACGCTCGATATTTACCCCAAGTAAATCCAGCAGAATCGCATTGAGCTGGATAAATGGAATCCAACCAAGAGACTGAGTTCTCGGAACCATCCAGTCCTTTTTTAACGATTTTCTCGATCAACATATATATGTAATTTTTCTATTAATCATATGCATTCATTCCTATACACACATATACATATACATACACACACACACACACACATATATATATATACATACACACAAATATGGGTTGAGCTCTCGGAGCCATTTAGTCCATGACTCAATTTAATTGAATACACCGAAAGAGCTCTCGGAGCCATCAAATCCAGTGTTAAGTATCAAGGCACTGTATTGCTAATTTCCTAATTGGCATGCTAATTTTATCCAATTTCTCCAATTTATGTCTGGTTTACTAAGGGCAAACGATAAATTTCTAAATTTCAATAGTTTAGCTTATTTTATCTCCTTTTTAAAAATTTCTATTGAACATTTGACCATGTTTGTAAATAATTTTCCCATCAATCATCCTTTACATACTTTTAATCAATTAATTTAACCTTTAATTTCACCTTTCCTTGCCTTTCATGGCATATTAAATTAACTACTTATTATTCATCAAGAATTAGAAATCCAAATGGTTTTATGTCATCAACTACAATTCAAGCAAAATTTTCTCTAATTACATTGGCTATCTCAAAGCCATACTTAATTTATGTTAGTTATAAAACATAACTATTAGTCCTTGAATTCACAACTAATTCATAAATACAACCTTGTCTAATTTTAAACTCAATATTCATAACCTTGACCATCACCAAATCAACTATAACTTAAAAATCTCCATGTACATAAAGCATCTTCAATGCATATCATCTGTATTGTAGTAAAGAATTCTATCGGATTTGGCATCGGCTGAGCTGCAAACGGACGTACCAGCTGAACTGGCTGCTCCTACACACCCCTGCTTATGTCACTGGCTGAGGCATGACTTTCTACTTCTTTTGTACTTCTACTTAGATCTGCTTTCATTCTTTTATCTATAACAAGCAATGATGATAGGTCTATATTAGAATTACAACACAATCATATTTAGCTTTCACTTGGCATGTACACATATTTCCCTTCCTAATAACTTAATTACTGGTTCAGAATCGCCTAAACCAGGCTCTGATACCACTAAATGTAACATCCTATATCCGGTTAGTAGAAGACATGGATACTGGATGTCATAATCGGGTTTAGGCTTTGCTAACCAAGTTAAATAAAATGTTAACTAAATTACTATTTAATTTGTAAAAATTTTGGTAGATTATCCCCTAAATTTCTTGAAAACTCCCTGAAAATAAAGCATTTAAAATACTCCTAATAACCTCTAATCTATTATTCATCTCTAGTTCAAACCCCAACACAATATGCATTGCCCTTCCTCCAACACTTCAAGCCTCAATACTCAATAATTATATAAAACATAATATAATTAATTTTCCGCTATTTTCAAAATAATTTACATCATTTCTGTCCATGGTCATTTACACATATATAATTTACATCTCCAAAATCAGTGTACATGCCAAAGTGTAAAAAAGGAAATAAAAAGAATAAAGCACATCCACCTCAAAATTTTCTTCTCCTCTGATGTGACTCAAATTTTAATGTGGATCCGCTAACTACCTTCGTCAAAATAATTTCTTCAACCTACGCACAGATAGGAAAATTCACGCGTTAAGCATATTGCCTTGTGGTGTTCAAGTAATTCTATTTTTTCAAAATATGTAATAAATAATTGAAGAATATACAAGTTCAAATTGTCAAGAAATGCACATTCTCATTTACCAAACACACATAAACGATAAGAAAAATCCATTAAAGGGAAATTAAGTAGGTATATATATATATATATGTTTATTTATTTATTAATTTAACTAACTGTCTAACTAATAGAAGTTTCTAATTTATTTAGATGAAAATTTAACGTTTACGCTCGATATTTGCCCCAAGTAAATCCAGTAGAATCGCATCGAGCTAGATAAACGAGATCCAACCGAGGGACTGAGTTCTTGAAACCATCCAGTTTCCTCTTAACGATTTTCTCGATCAACATACGTAATTTTTTCTATTAAACATATGTATTTATTCCTACACACACACACATATATACACACACACACATAAATGTGGGCCTAGCTCTTGAAGTCATCCACCCCACGACTCAATTTAATTGAATACACCGAAAGAGCTCTTGGAGCCATCCAATTCGGTGTTATGTATCAAGGCACCGTATTGCTAATTCCCTAATTGGCATGCTAATTTTATCCTATTTCTCTAATTCATGTCTGATTTACTAAGGGCAAACGATAAATTTCTAAATTTCAATATTTTAGCTTATTTTATCTCCTTTTTAAAAATTTCTATTGAACATTTGACCATGTTTGTAAATAATTTTCGCATCAAACATGCTTTACTTACTTTTAATCAATTAATTTAACTTTCAATTTCACCTTTCCTTGCCTTTCATAGCATATTAAATTAACTACTCATTATTCATCAAGAATTAGAAATCCAAATGGCTTTATGTCATCAACTACAATTCAAGTAAAATTTTCTCTAATTACATTGGCTATCTCAAAGCCATACTCAATTTATGTTAGTTATAAAACATAACTATTAGTCCTTGAATTCATAACTAATTCATAAATACAACCTTGTCTAATTTTAAACTCAATATTCATAACCTTGACCATAAAAATCAACTATAACTTAAAAATATCCATGTGCATAAAGCATATTCAATGCATATCATCTATGATGCATGCCTATTGATTTCTAAAATCACAGCCAATTATAAACATAGCCTCATTTAATTTCAAACTTAATTTGCATAGCTCTAATTATAACAAAATCAACAATAACTTAAAAATTCTAACATACATAAGGTATAATCAAAAGAAAAAATAAATTTGCTTGAACACTTACTTGTTTTGTTGATAACTCCTGCAATTTTTAGCTTTAAAAACTTTTAACCATCATTTTCCTTCTCTTTCTTTACCTCTTTCATTTACTTCATCTCTTTTCTCTACACAACCTATAATCCAACATAAATTTCTCAATAATTAATATACAAATACATAAATTACAGTAATTTTGAACAATTATTTAGCTAAATTTCCATCTAACTAGCATGGATTAAATTTTTTCCCTAATTAAATAAATCCCTAAATTTGAATTTTTATCACTTTTTTCTCAAAATTTTCACCATAAATTAACAATTAGAAGCAAAAAAAAGCTTACCCAACAAGTAGAAGAAGAGAACAACACAAAGGGGGGGAGGGGTCAGATGGTGAAGGGACCGAACTAGGGAGGAGAAAAAACAAAGAAAGGTGGGGTTGCTACCATGCGAAGGAGAAGAAGAAGGAGACGGCAACAGCACGACGGTGACTGTGGCTGCTGGTGTGGCTGGACCGAAGAGGGAAAAGAGGAAGGAGGGAGAAGGGAAGAGAAGGGTGATGGGTTTTTGAGAGGTGAATCCCGATCAACGAACCAAAAAGAAAGATGAAAAATAAGAAAAAGGAAAGGGAAATTCCAAGGCCAAAACGATGTAGTTTTGGCGAGTTTCCCTCTAGGTACCCGAAGTTTTAAGTCCTCAATCATTTCTTCCTTCTATTTACATTTTGCCCCCAATTCAACTACACCTATATATATTCTCTTCTTTATTTTTCATTCTTTATTACATTTTTAGATACTCATTTATTTATTATTTATATTATTATTGAGTCATTCCGGTTATTACTCAAGTAATTAAAGGTCGGGGCGTTACAGTTACAATGTATTTTCTTTTCTTTTCACCAATATACAGTGTATTTCATTTTTCTATATAAGTAAAATACACTGTATTTTATTTTTTTACACTAACATATAGTGTATTTTGTGGAAAAAATTCATTCATTTAACTTGGTTCAATATATTATATTTGTTACAGTGTATTTTCTTTTTTTCACCAACATACAGTGTATTTCATTTTTTATATAAGTAAAATACAGTGTATTATATTTTCTTTACAATAACATACAGTGTATTTTGGGGAAAAAATTTATTCATTTAACTTGGTTCAATATACTGTGTTTATTAAAGATCTTTCTTTTGGTCCTTTTTTGCCTTTATGTAGCTTTTCTTTTCACCAACATATAGTGTATTCCGTTTTTTACATAAATAAAATACAATGTATTTTATTTTCTTTATAATAATATACAATGTATTTTGAGAAAAAAAATTCATTTATTTAACTTGATTCAATAAACTGTGTTTGTTAAAGATTTTTCTTTTGAGCCTTTTTTGCCTTTATGCAGCTTTACTATTCGTTCATGATTTTTCTTTATACTGTTTTAGAAAATAATGCTACAATACATGAATATGTTTGTTAATTTATATAGTTTTAACCAGGTTGATTATACTTAATTTGAGCTGAGATCTTTTTTATTTTCGTATTAATTTTACATGGCTTCCACTAATTTTTTTAAAAAATGCAGTATTTTTCCCTCCATGTTTTTTTCTAGGCTCGATTTTGCTTTTGAAATCATTTTTGAAACTTAAAGACCTTTATAAGTGCTGCAAAATGTGCTAAGAACAGCGTTTTAACACAATTTTCAACAAATATAAGGATATTTTAGCATAATTTCAACC
>CM075806.1:62430653-62505053 GCA_037975025.1 Excoecaria agallocha | reverse complement strand
TGTGAACCATGGTGGGGTTATTTTCAAAGTCTATGTAGCTGGAGATTATGTACAATGTGTAAAGAGGAAATCATGGCCCGATATATCTCAGGAGAAATTGGCCACATTGAATGGATCTTTAACATTTTTGGATTATCAAATTTGACTATTTGAGGGAAAAATGAGGGTTCTGATGATATAGCTGACCTTGACAAAGTGGACATGCCACCATTGGGGTTTGTGGAGGATATTGCCAAGGCAATGAGGGAAGAGACAGGGCTTAATTTGTTTAACTTTGACGTTATTAGGGATGCTAAAGATGAGAATGGGTATCTTGTCATTGATATATAAACTATTTTCCGGGCTATGCAAAGATGCCAAATTATGAGACCATTTTGACGGATTTTTTCTTGCATATTCTGAGCAACAAGAAGAGTAGAGAAGTGCTTGCTGAAGGAGTTCAGGACAGAGAGCAGGCAAGCAATATTTGTGTGCAGAAGGGAAACAATGATTAATCTTGCCAGAAGAATGAGCTCAATTGCTTCAGATGTTTGGAGTTCTTTGCCAATGAAGGAATCCGTCATCCTCTGCTTTTGGAAAGCCTAGTTTGGCATTCATGCTTAGTTTGTATATCCTGCCATTCTGCCAAATATAGGTACTCTTTGAATACTTGAAGTTGCAGGAAGGTCCAAGTTTAAGGAAAAATCTGTTGCCATAGTTGCAAACCTTATCATTGTGTGCGGAAGTGTTGCAACATTTGATGCAGTTATCATTTCTTTCATATTTTCCTGTTATCGCTTTGCTACTGATTAGTTCGCTCTGGACTTTTCCTTATTAATGTTGCTTATTTTGTCTTTCTTCTTATTCCTTAAATCTTTGTAATGTCAATGATGTAGAAATGACTTTCCTTGAAATCTTCTTCCTAAATGCCAGTTAACTGAGTAGTTAGCCGAAAATCATTTCCATTTGTGAGTCTTATTCATACCTGCTTCCTTTTACATTTAACATTGTGAATTTGAGTCGCTACATGGTTATATTTTGCACGAGTCACTGGAAGTAAATATTCTGATATGCAACTCATTATTCATAGATCTGCTATTCTGTGGTTCCTTTGGAGATGCTCTCTTTCATAAAAGCATGAGCAGATTGTAAACTGCACGTGGCATCGCATAAGACCATCACGTTTTAAATTTGTTGCTGTCATTGCCGAGTGGAACAATGGCATAAATTATCTATATATTGCTAAGTTCTTTTATATCTTGTCGCCTTCACCTCCTTGGTCCTACAAGTGATCCAACTTTTTACGCATAACATTTGGTCTGGTGTGTGCATACGTAAAGCATATTTCTTAACTTCATAGGTTATAGGCTAGGTTTGTCCTGTTCAAGATATATACTTGAGATATGGGATCTAACTATTAAGGTGTTTTCTCGATCGCTAGGTTTTTTCTTATCTCTACTAGGTGAAATGGTTCAAAATTTAGAGAGCATTTTGGGTCATATTATTTTTAAAATGATCCCTTTTCTTTTTCTTTTCTCTCTCTATGTGTGTCGTAGGGGGCAGGCACAGAGGAGAAATCTGAAATTTTGACATGGAGGTGGTCAATTTCTCCCCCTCTACTGAAGAATACTCACACGCACACAGTGGCTACTGAGTTGATGACTTGCATGGGCTACTGGTAATAAGTATTTGATTGATTTATTCAATCATATGCCTTCTTCATTTCCATAATTTGCTGTCATGGATTTAGAGGCTATTTATATTTCTTCTCTCCCTGTTGTTTGGCCTGAAGTTGGTGTTCAAGAGCCTGCTACTTATGATGAAATTTTGAAGTAAAGCACATCGCGTTTCTTTGAATGAGTTTCCAATCTCTTATAGTATTTATGGATGCATGGCATTGAAATATTTTTAAGGGCATGAAATGTTAAACCTCAGTCTATGTTACCGTGTCAAAAGCATAATCAAGTACAATATTATTTTCTCTTAGAAGGAAGAAAAAAGATCATAGCCCTACAATAATCTGTTTGGTTTTTCTGGACCATTTTTCAACCAGTGGGAAGATATTAATACACCATCTGTAATTTAACAATGGATTTTCCTTGCATTGGTGTTTTTCAAAGTTGAGGTGTTATCTCACCTCGAAATGCTTGTGCCCTTGTGCACCGTATGGTTCATATAGCTTCACTTAGGAGGGAGAACATTTTGGGCATACGTGTTCTTCTAAGAGCATTTATCTGCTGGAATTTAGCCTAATGATCCTAATTGTGACCTCTCCAATTGAGTCAGGGTGACAATTCATCTTGTAGTAGGTTTTCAGATTTTCCCGTAGAGATGGGAAGTTTTCTTCCCTTCATATAGTATTCTGGAGCATTACCTAAAACATTTTATACGAGCACTATGAAATTGCAGTGGGTTATCTGGTTTTGAATTTATGGATGACTGACATGGCAAGTATTAGTTGTGTGTTGTGACGGGATTGAACGATTAATATGCAAGGGCTATTAATATGCATCTTCTTATTCTAAAAAAGGTCAGTTGTCTGTCTGTGTCTATTTATAATACTCATTTGTTCGGATGTTGAGCCAATAATTTGAGGATATGTTCTTAATTTTTGGCTGTACTTCTTGCACCTGGCATATGTCATGATAATTTTGGTTGTTTCTGTTTTGCCAATATCTTTATTTTCCATTAATGTCCCACTTGTTGGTGAGGCGTTTGGTGATCTTATTTTGAAAGAACAAGGTGCTAAAGGAGGGGGGAAAAATAATTATGCGTGCTGCATATATTTTTTCTGTCTGCTTAATAGTTTGTAAACAATTGTGCATGCTGGGTAGATTTTTTCTGTCAGCTTAATAGTTTGTAAACAAATAGAGGCCATCTATATTTTCTTTTCACTCACATATACATGCATTGAAGCAACCTTCTGACTCTTATGAAGACAACAGAAAATGTTTCTCTTAAACTTGGAGAATACATCCGATATATTGTTATAAGTTGCTTAGCTTCATGCTCTATTGGGCTGTCCATGGCACCTTATGCACTGCTAATGGAGCACATGTCAAACTCATCAAGAGATGTAACTAAGAAAGTGAAAATGCTTCATTGTTATGATAGCCAAAAGTGAAGTGCAAATAGACTAAATTTCTGTTGGCTATAGAGTGCAAAGTGAGAATTGTTGTGTGACTTTTTGATAAGAGAGGCTGCGAAAATTGTTACTTAACCTATTGGTTTCTAGGCTGGTGTCATGTCTTGAGAATTTGAAACGTAGGTGCACATGGGACATCCATGAGATCCAATGAACATCCTTTATGGTTTTGAGTGAGGAAGAAAGCAGAAAAAATGGAAAAGAACTAGCAAAATGAGTGAGATGCATAACCTTATCAAGTATGATTTTAATGACCATTGTGAAATACCAACTTTTCCAAAAATAATCATGGGATAGTGCCTAATTTAAACTTTAATATAATAGGTTATTCTTGACTTGGTTTTGCCCTGGAAATCCAATAATAATAACTTTTCTTTATATATTAGATCATTACTTCAATAAAGTCAATTGAATTAAGAATTTTAACTGAAAAATTTGATGTTTCACTGAAGTTAATGCTATGGGTCTGGATTAGTCAGTTTCTGGTCGTTGATTCCTGATTACTATTCTAAAGGTTTTCAGGGGAAATCTATCCGATGGTGCTAATATTAAGCAATGAGCGGAAGGAAGTAGTAGAAATCAAAACCTTTATGATGTGAATGAATGACATCAAAATTGATACTAGGATACCTTACAACCTGGGGTTGGAACAGCAGGGAAATTCGAATGCAAATTAGTTGGTACTGAAGGTCTATGATTGAGATGATAGTTCACTATAGGATCAAATTGTTGCTTCTGGTGTGCACAAGTATTTATGTTTAACACTTTGCTACTTGCAGGTATTACTTGTTAGCACGTCCTTGGCATTTTTTAGGCAATGTAATATGCTTACTATGTTGCTAATATTGCAGCATTGACATAATTCTTTGCTTCACCCTATTGGTGTACTCCATTGCATAGGTCTGTGAAATCTACTTGCACAATTATCTGCAATGGTTTGCTTGTTGAACATACTCAGAAATTGCCCATATATTGTAGACACAAGCTTGGTTTTCATTTTGACATCAGGTTAATGATTTTCAACCATGTGTGGTACCTATCCAGTGGGAGCGTGATGATGATGGAACATGTACATGCTATATGTTTCTGTGTAATAGGAGCAAGCTTCCTTGTATGCAGTTATCTTACTACATTATATTTCTTTTATAATTACAATGCTGAATTTTTTTTTTTTTTTTTGCAAAGAGTAGGTGTGCTTTTTTTTTTCTGAGCATTTGTTTCATATTGTCAAAATAGAGTAAGAAGATAAGAAATTTGGACATATTTGAGTTTAAGACTGGTAATTTGGACATATTTGAGTTTAAGACTGGTGAATGAATTGTTCATCATATTTTAGTAGGACAATGCTGATGCAGACCATGTTAAGCATGAAATGGACATGGAAACGTTGGAAATGGGAACATGGTGCGGAAAAGCCTGATGATTTTGAATGATGGCAGTTCAAGGAGGAAGCAAGAATGATCGATATTGTGGAACAACAGCCTTCATGTATGCTAGTTATTTATGAGAGAAAGGCATGGAGTTGGTGGTTATAGATGGCTGTAGCTCTTAGCATGTATTATATTTATATGCTTTAATCGATTGATTTGTTTGTTGTCAGGATTGGTAACAGTTTGAATTAGTAAGCTAAAATGAACTTGTTGAAGTTTGATTAGGCAAATCATCCTTGACATAGGCTGGTGGGGAGGAGGTGAGGCTAATGGCTTGCAGGTGAAATCCACTGATTGAACTTTCTGAGTTTTAGAAGTTTTAGAAGTGAGATTTGAGTTGCAGCTGTATGCATATGTTCTTTTGACTGAGCTAACTCGGGAATTTAGGAGTCAAACTTTGCTGTGGTCAATGCTTTTAATTGAGCATATGCATATGTTCTTTTGATGATGGAGCGACGGGTAGCTTATGACTCTGTTCTGCAGCTGCGATCATGGTGATATAGAATATGCATAACTTTGTTAGAAATGTCATTTGGGTTGATCTTGGTTTCTGGTGGGCAGTGATCAGGTGAGACAGAAACCAGTGGAGGAAGTTGATGATTTCAAGTTGAAATATTAAAATCATATGAACAACCCACTAGGTCATTATTATCGTTGATCGCAATTTTTGAATCCTTATTAGCATTACAATCACGTAATAATGGAGCTTGAATTGCTTCTAAATTTAGAAAATCTTGTGAAGAAAAACCACCATAAACAGGTTGACAGCTGCTGCTGCTGCTGCTAATCATTGATCCATCAAACTGAGAGTTCATGAATTTAATGCAATCATATAGATACTGCTGGTCTCTGAAATTGGGGCCAAGAAGATTAGTAGCTGTTTCCATATTTATTACTGGAGTTGATGAGCTTAGAACTTGAAGAATATTGTTCAACAGCTGAAGTTTGGCTAGCTGTGTGGCATCTGTGTGTAATGGCCAATTAGGAAGATTATTATTAGGAAAAAGATTGGTGAAATTAGTAGCAGCAGCAAGTAATTGTGGTAAGTTTGCGAGGAGATTAAGGTCAGTTCTTGGCCTGTGAGTTACAGGATCTATTCCCATTTGCAGAAGCTTCTTCTTTAGATGTGTATTTCAGAAATTCTTTATCTCATTGTCGGTCCGCCTGGGTAGATTTTGAGCTATTGCTGACCATCTGCAATCGAGTTACAGTTTCCGGGTCAATTTCATGTCACATAAAATAAGGGTAAGACTAGTCATATGTATAGCAATTAACAGCTTGGTTAATGAAAAACTGATGGACGAAATCTAGACAAACTCAGTTAATTTTCTTGGAAAAAAGAACTGTACGAGTATAAGAGGTAAAAGAAGTCGAGAAATAGATAAAAATGAAACAAGTACTTCTTGCCAAGAAGTTGATGATGAAGGTTGATGATTTGCTCTTCTTCATCAGAGAATTTGCCTCGCTTGATATCAGATCTCAAATAATTAGTCCATCGAAGTCTGCAACTTTTGCCACATCTATTAAAATCCTAAATGAGTGGTGGCTATTTTTCTTTATTTGCTTAGAGATGAGTGTCCTAGCGAATTTTCCTGGCTAATTTGATAATTCTAGTAGTGAGTGCTGTTGGCACTAGAGGATATGATCGTTTATATATATATATATATATATATATGAACGATCCAATTGGAACTCGAAGCAACTTTGACAAAAGATCAGTATCATGTTATGATTGTTATGTGCAATTCAGGAACGTGGAAGGGGTTATTTGAAGGAAATATTTAAAGTTATGGATGATGAGAGACGTATAAGAGTATGTCAGAAATCATAGGAGGAGGACACAAAGATGTTGGGTTTGATTTGTATCGATTTAGATTGGATATAATTCAGAAAGATGATACTACTATCATCAAATGCACTATAGAGTATGAGATAAGAGGATACAACACCTGAACTTGCTTCACTTGTCTCCACTAACTCCAGATTATTGCAGAAACAGTTGGCAAATATCTTGCTTACGACCATTCTACCACTTAGATTACATCATTTTGGCCTACAAAAGGAGTAAAAGTTTGGTTTTAGTTACGCCTAAATCATGGTTTCTGTTATAGTGTATATTCTGAGCATAAAAAAAAAGGAGCTGGTGTGTTTATTCCCAATCCTAAGGTTGATGATGTTATTGTTTCTGTTACAAATAATGAAAATATATGCAATGTTATGATAGTAATTGAATATTTTTACCTGCCTAGAATATGTTCATATTATCTCCCGTTCTGATATATTCGGATGCATTATTCATTTGTTATCTTTCCAACCACATCGGATTAAAGCATTGAAGTCATGGAAAAATATAATAATAGATTGCCGATTTTCTTTCTCCAAAATGATAATAATAATAATAGCAATTTGAAAATTTCAACTTTAATATTGATATTTTCAATAAGAAAATTTGATAAAATGTTTACAAGTGGCGCAAGGAATCTTTGGAGTACAGCTTTTCTAAGCTTACAGCTTATAGGCTTTGTCCTGCACAACTTCTGCATACGGTAATAGGCTTGTGTACATTCAATATATTATCATTTTCATTTAACTATTGATTTTTTATTTTTATTTTTTTATTTTTTTTTTCACTTCAAGCAGCACCTTTAAAAATTTAAGAGAATTTATTATGTATATATATATTTTTTTATTTAATCCTTATTTTAATATTTTAAAATTCATTTATCTATCTTTTAATATTTGAAGTGGACGGAGAAGATAGATGAGTTTAAGGAATGCAGGCGTAGGAGTGGCCCAAGTGTAAGAAATGAATTTCAAACTCAGAACCTTTGTAGACAACCTTTGCTTCAAGTAAGGCCATAACAGGTGAGGAACGATCATTTCCAGTTTCCCACTTTTGAGAGTAAACTCAATTTAGGTATTTGGATGAAAATACAAACTCAAAAGGCACTTCATTTGCTTATTTTAGCAAAACTTGAAAACCAAAATTTTCTCAGTTCTACCACCTACATAGATGCGAGAAAATTGCCAGTCTGGTAACTAGCTTCCTTGTTTCCACCATGGCTTTCACTGTTAGTATAAATATCTACAAGCATTCAAGAATTTGGTAACAAAAGAATAACACAAAAGAGCCCGAAAATTTTGCAGGTAGGTGAGGGGAATGAGATTTTTGACAAAACTTTCACAGCTCCATCAACTTTATATGGATAAGCAGGATCAACAGCTGCTACAGAATTTTCAACTCATCACTAATATATAACAACAGTGAGGAAACGCCATTATATGGAACTAACAATTTATGAACACAAAGTAAACTTAATGGAGGCTGGAAATGAGTCGAGGCATTTTAGGAACACCCAACCTTCCAACTTCAAGACAATAGAATATGCCACTAATCAACAGCCATGGCTTCGGAACCGCCATTGGCATCCTCCAGTCCACTTTTATGCTCTTCAGTTGCCGTTCTCATCTCCTCAATCAAATTCTTCTGATCCTCCTCTATAGTATTTTGCAACTCATCTACCTGAAGAAATATTAGAAGCAATAATGAGAAGAAAAAAAGGAAGTCCATTTTTCATTGCTCTTGGAGCATGGAATCCATAATAGCAACTGCAAATTTAGAATTCTACAATTTTATTGCCATCGTCAATACAAGTAGGAACAAAAATATTTATCAATCAGACAGATCGACAAAATCATCATTAAATGCAACAGACACCAATTATCAACTGCAAGATCAATTAATATGACATATGAGGAAATTAGTAATACATTCTTCATAATTTCCATGAAATCTATACCATCAATCCATGGCTTTTAGTCGAGGAAAAAACAAGAACATGCATTCTAACAAAATGACTAAAGGAAAAGAAAAACAACAGGAATGTTATTCAACTCCCACGACCTCATCCTCCTTGCATAATTGATACTTCAACTCAACGCATGCTCTTTCCCACCAAAGGTTCAATAAAATGGTATAGGGATATGCTAACATGACAAGTTTTGGTGCACCCATAAAACCCTAAGCAATTATTTTTTCCTCTTGACTCAACTGCTGAAGTAATATTAGACCCCTCTCAAATTCAGAGATTCAAAGATATTCGTAATGTTATAGATACTTAAATCTTGTATTTCCAGCTCTTGCATTTCCAATCCAACTTTAAGGTTCAAATTTAAATGCCAATCACTAAGACACAAGCACTTAAAGCAACGATAATAACAGGGAAATTGCCAGAGAGCATAGAGAAAACAACCACATACCACGTGCAACAAAAGAGCAAACTGTTTCTTGCGAAGCTCCAGCAACCTCGAACCGGCTGTATCCTCAGCTTCCAAAGCTGCAATCTCTTTCTCCAATTCTTCTATAATCTTCTGTGTCTCAGACCTAGGCGGCTGCATAGCAATCAACTTTCTTATAGCCTCACATTCCTCCTTATGCTGCCTTTCAATTTTACTCTCCTCAAGCTGCTTCTTCAAATCTTCAATATCAGCTTGCGCCTGCGAAATCTGGCTATTAATCTCACCCATCAACTCATTAAAATTCCCCTTCTCTCTCAAGTTAGCATCAACAACAGCTTTTCTCTTCAAGAGCGGAATTTCGAAGGTAGAAAGCTCCTGCAAGAAGGCTTTGGAAAGCCTAACACAATCATTGTAACTGTTCTCATCTTTTTCAACCTCAACCACAAATGAAGTGAACTTCTTTTGAAGCTTCTTCAATGGAGGTTCACCTCTAGTAGTAGTTGTGCGGGTAAGAAGCCTATGTTTTATGATTATATCATCGTCAAGTGGACTAAATGCATAATTTGCTGCTACTGTGTCTCCTCTGCCAGAAACTTTCCTCCCTTTCAACATCTAATCCTGTGAATATAACTAAGCCCGTAACGTATACAAAGATATCAAATTAACTTCTTTAATCGACAAGAGAAAGTGGTGCATAAATCAAAATCGAATGAAACCAGATTCGTTTCAAGAGTAATTCGAATTTCACCTAATTTCGCAACTTAATTTCGTCCGAATTGTTAAAGAAAACCAAAATTCACAATAAGAACATCAATTACATTGTCGATATCTTCGGGGAGAGAAATATATAGTTACCGTTCCAAGCAAAGAAGACCAAAGCGTAGTGCAAATGCGACAGAGTTAACTTAGAATGAACTCGGATGAGCAGAAACCTCTGTGATTTGAATCTCCTTTCCTGTCCGTATGCGAGCAAGCCCTAACATGAGATGCCTGCATAGCTCTCTAATCGCAGAGGACAAATCTGTTAATTTTGGGGTTTTTACAAAAATATACAGAAAAAAAATAAAAATAACAAAAAATACAACACTTCTATAATTTTTTCAAAAATACAATTTTTTAAATTTTCAATAACAAAAATACAACTTATAATTTTCAAAAAATACAACTTTTCAGTGTTATACAAATAAATGGTTTTGTGCTTTTCCATTGTCAACTTTTCTATTATCAACTTTTCCATTGCCCAAAAGGAAGCATACCTGTAACCAAACGATCCTTAAAAATTGCAGTTTACTACACTCATTTAGAATGATTTTTATTGGCGTCGCCATACGTGTTTTGCTGCTACTAAGGAAACAAGAAGGAACACGGAGAGACGAAGACTTCAAGTCAACCGGCATTTTATGGTATGCTTGCTTCTGATCCCGAAACCACCAGAGGCCAAGAAGCCGGTGATTATAAGTCCAGCGGTGACGACCGCCGGAACAAGTACAGGGCTGAAAATAACGAGCAAAGGAGTGGCTACGGTGAGTGCAATAACGGTTGGAGCCATTGTTAAACTAGAAAGTACAAGAAAGGAACCACCAGCAATAACCGCAGTTGCTGCTTTCACAACCTAGTAGAACCGTGGTTGCTGGTGGTCATGGCCCCGCAGCTGTAACGACTAGTGATCTGCCATTGGTACACAAAATATTGACTGTATTAGAAGGTGAATTTTGGATGGATGGAGGTGTCAGGGGGAAAGGACCGTGTGATTTATAGGAAGAAAAGATAGCACGTGTTGAAGAAGGAGAAGGCACGTGTTGAGGAGGTCGTCATGCAGGGGTTGCATGCTACCAAGTGTTTTGACACAGTGACACGTCGGTTGTGAAAATGAAAATTGGCAGGCAGCATCGATAATTCTTTTTATTTTTATTAACGTTTTATGATATTTAGGTTTCGCTTCTGCAGATTTCTTGAGGCCAGCTACGTTACTTCCTCGTAGTAGAAGAAAATGGTACAGAATTCAGTTGAGCCACAGGGTTAAAAAAAGTTAAAACGCTGTGAAGTAAACAGTGATGAAAATACTCCGCAAACCAACAGTAAATGAATTGTTACTGTAACTTTAGGTACTGCCTACCACCAAACGACCCTTCTTTTATCCATCTTACTTTTTATGCTGAACAAACGGTTGGAAGCGAGAATTGGAGTGTTGTTTTTTATGCTAAACTAAGATGATAATAAATGGGTTGGAGCTTCTTTGTTGTCAACAGCAACTGCTACTGGGGCAAAACCTTTTACCCAACCTGAATAATTCTGATCCTTGTCTGCAAATATTTTGTTGATGTTTGACCTCTCAGATCCCCCTTCATATCCTTCATCATTCAAGTACCTGTTCAACCATTACACAATAAAATCAAGGACTATATAATATATGATATCAATTAATCAACTCAAAAAACTTTGAATAAGGGACCAAAATTATCCATAAATTTATTAGTTTTCACAATTTTTTTTGTAGTATGAATTTTGATTATTCATGTCGGTCAATTTGAATCTCAAATCTTATAAATCAATAAATTTTAATTTAATAATATTAGTATGGTGATTAAAACTATAAATTTGCATTCGAAATTCAATTGAATCTCTCATAATAATAGTTGAAAAGAAATCTTAGTCCTAAAAAAACAATAATAAGAAAAAAAATTAAAGTCTTTTTTTGTCATTCCGTTAGAAACTGTCTTTGATGGACGAGATTGCCAATGATTGAATAGTTTTATGATATCATTATCAATATTACACCAACAACAAAGGTTGGATTTGGTACATTTTAAGAATCCTGGGATTCTTTTTATTGAAATTGCATTATTCAATTGGTGAACTTTCATTTTCATCTTATATAATTCCACATATCATGAAAATAAAATATTCATAAATTTTGAATTGTCATGTTTATAGTTCATCAGTTGGTAGCAAATAATTCACTCATTGGCGTTTTGGTTGTTACATTAAAACTAATATATATATTCAATATTTTTATACATTAAAACTAATCTAGTACACATAGTGTGTACATGCTGTACACAATGTCTACATCTAGTACGCACCGTGTGTACGTGCTGTACACAATATGTATATCATGTACACACCGTGTGTATGTGCTATACACAGCGTGTACATCTAGTACACACCGTAGTAAACAGTGTGTACATCTAGTACACATAATATGTACATGCTATACACAATGTGTATATCATGTACACACCGTGTGTATGTATTATACACAGCGTGTACATTTAATACACACTGTGTGTACATGCTGTACACAGTGTGTACATCTAGTAAACATTGTATACATCTAGTACACATAGTGTGTACATACTGTACACAATGTCTACATCTAGTACGCACCGTGTGTACATGCTATACACAATGTGTATATCATGTACACACCGTGTGCATGTGCTATACACAGCGTGTACATCTAGTACACATAGTGTGTACATGCTGTACACAGTGTGTACATGCTGTACACAGTGTGTACATCTAGTATACATAATATGTACATGCTATACACAATGTGTATATCATGTACACACCGTTTGTATGTATTATACACAGCGTGTACATTTAGTACACACTGTGTGTACATGTTGTACACAGTGTGTACATTTAGTAAACAATGTATACATCTAGTACACATAGTGTGTACATGTTGTACACAATGTTTACATCTAGTACGCACCGTGTGTACATGCTGTACACAATATGTATATCATGTACACACCGTGTGTATGTGTTATACACAGCGTGTACATCTAGTACACACCGTGTGTACATGTTGTACACAGTGTGTACATCTAGTACACATAATATGTACATGCTATACACAGTGTGCTCGAAATTTTTTTCTAAAGAATTTTAAACTTTTCATATTGGACTTTTCATGCAACAGTTAGAATTTTAGAAGTAAATGGTGATTTATTTTGATTGACTTTTCTTTTCCTTTCTTCATCTATTGCATGATAAAATATTTAAGTGAATTAAAGTATATATGTCATGCAATGGATGGAAAAGACATATTCTCTTGAAATTTTATGCATTACTCGTGAATTTTCCAACTCATAAACATTTAAATTAAATTTAAAACAGAAAATATCTCTCTCATGTTGAAGCAAATAGGACGGCACATGCTTTCATGTGATATATCTGGAAATGGATTTGCCATTTTATGAAATTACAAAATACGAGATTGTTCCACATCTATCGGTAATCCATCAAGGATAAAGGATTTCGATGAAATATCTGCATGTACATAAAAACAAATATAAACAGAATAAAAGAAAGAACACTTTTCTTGAAAAAAATAGAATAAAAAGAAAAAAAAAAAGAGAATAACTTAACGCAGTAAATTATTAATGAAGCCAACCTTGGACAGTTGGATGGTCCTAATAACAACTACCATATAAAATATGCTTTTAGGGGTTATTCTTGTTGATAAGATGTCATATTAAATAGAATAAAAGTTTGATAACGAAACAAAATAATAACAGTAATATTTGCTTCGAGCAGTAAAAAATTTGAATTATTTTAAATAAAGCTTTTAATTTAATTTTTTTATTCATACATAATGTGTATGCTATTAGAAAATTTATCTCTAATTATAAATTTGAATCTAAAATTTAACTCCGAATTTATCTGTTTTAAAATTTAAAAAATTCAAATTGAATGTTGCAAATGATAGAAAAAACAGAAGTGACTGAGAATAAAAGAAAAGAAACACAGAATAATTTAAGCATAATAGTCGTTGTTAACAAATTTAGAAAAGAAAGCTTAGAATAAAAATGAGATGCAAATTTAGGGAAAATGCTGGCACGTATAAAAGAGTCCATATGGTAGAAAGCATTAAGCTTGCAGATGGGATGACAGTTTGACAATACGTGTCTGGGCTTGGAATTAATGGTGTTTTGTCTAGTAAGCCGTTGAATTTTATTTGAGGTAATTCCCTCTGCAAAGTGTGGCAGATTGCTCTTTCAGCACCTAACCTGAATACTTCTGTTGGGTCATTTGTTTCCCGTCGGATGGATGGTTCATTGCCTGTATACATTACGTTTTAGTGACTTGATTTCAGTTATATTTTTGACGCAATTAAATAAGAAGTCCACATTTTACAACATAGTTCTCTGCAAACTTAGATAGTACAAACTTTTTTCTTTATTTGTAAGTTGACTTTTCATAGGTATCCCATGACAAAGTGATACATACCAGAAGTCAAATGCATTAAGACTGTAATTTCGGCTTCTGACAGTATAGGCTGGGAATTAGGAAGCAATAAATATAAAATAAACAAAAAGAGAGTAGCATATTTAAGAGGAGTAAGTTGACGTTTGTCGACCCGATGCTCTGCATCTGAAAGAAGAGATTAGAGCACCAACCATGTTCATGAATGCGTGGAACTCACGGGTCATCGTCTGGATTTCCTCTTTTGCACCCTAAATAAACAAATCAAACTCTCCTTTTTTCTCTGTTTCATTATCTTTCTTTTTCTCTTTGCCTGAACTACTAAATCACAGAAACAAAGGTATGTGTTTGTTGCTGGGCTTGGCTGGACGGTAGATGAAGAGTGGCGGGAAAGTTATTTTTCAAAAAAAAGTTGTATTTATAAAAACAAAAATTTAAAAAGTGAGATTTGTGAAAAAACAGAAAATAGGGTTGTATTTTTTGAAAAAAAGGGAAAAAAAGTTGGCAACTGGGGTAATTTTCTCGTTAATTTTCCGTTTTAGCCCAATCGATATTACTGGGCCAGTTGGGCTTGACTTCAAATTTTGGGCCTTCACAAGCATAAATTGCACAAAAATGCCCCAGTTTTTTTTTTTTGAGATTTTTTTTAACACAGTTTTCCATTTTTTTTATGTATCTTGCAAAATTATTTTTTAAAAATCCCTCTATTTTTAAAAACTATCAAAATATTTTCAGGTAATCTCCCAATCCCATAACATTTTTTTTTATTTATTTTTTTGATATTCACAATTTCGGCCTTTTTCCTTTTTATTTAAGAATTTACTATTTTTTGTTGTCTGAATTATTTCATTCAATTTTTTACAATAGTTAAATTTCTATTGGTTAGATTGGAAGATTGTGATTAATTAAAAGCTATATTTTCATATACCGAATTGGAAGAAGAAATTTTTTAACAATCCAGTTTGATATAATAATGGATATATCTTAGTGTGCATATGTATATTTAAAATTTAATTGAAGTGTATAAAAATAAGTCTGAAATTATGTATAATATAGGATATATTTTAGTAAACCTACTTGAAAAGAAGGAATTTTTAACAATCTAATAAGTGCTAAAGATTATTTTTTTCCCCAAAAATAATTAGTCTAACAAGAGAATTATAAGCTGAAAGTCAGTGCTTTCTTTTAATCAAGTGATAGTGAATAAGAAAACGTATTCAGCAGAAGAAGAATTAATTAGATTCTCTTCTAAGCTGCGCTTTTACAATATTCTCTACTTCTGATGAAATGTGTATAATAACATTGGAACTTTTGAGTCATTTGATATGAAAACCTGTCACAACTTGCAATTTCTGAGGAAAAATTTCAGAAAATAAATAAGTCGTAGAAATGAAAGAGAATAAAATTTAGAGATTAATGCAAGTGATTAAATAAAGAAGTAAAATTAGTGATTAAAGAAAGAAGTAGAATTATAAAAACAATTAGAGACTAGTGCTATAAGGGAACCTGCCCCACAAAAAGGAAAGCATAATCGCGTAACGTTTCTTCTAAATCCAAGAGTAAGCATGTTACAGTTATACACATTCGTAAGTAGCACAGTCAGTAGTGAGGTTTCTTTTATTTTGAATTGATAAAAGAGAATGAGTTTCCTTACATCTGGTCCATTTTGACCTCCCCTCTTTCTTGCACAGCCTCGAAGCTACTGATCTAAGTCCACTTCTCATGTAATTCACCACAGCTGTCACAACCTCCCTGCACATAAACCACCACATCATACTATAAGAACATGCCACAATAACATTTTTTCTTCTGCCTAATTGCTTGGTAGCTTATGACATATGGGGTTGAGTTGACCGGTCGAAGGGTGTCTGTATCAGGTTGAGTTCAATACGTAACTTGTTAGACTAAAAAATATGGTCAACCAAGACATTTTAACTTGAAAGAGAGGATCCCAAAACACAAAAGCATGAACATTAAGGCTTCATTTCATAACGGTTGGAGAACAAATGCCAACCTCCAAACCAAAGTAGCACGTTTTTAAATACCCAACCATCACCAAATAGTCAGTGTTTTCTCGGAAATATGCTTAGTTATTTTCGGTTACAACATGCATGCGCCAAAAATCCAACCATCATCTACTAACTAATATAACGGTTCTTGCTTTTTATAGAACAATATCCCGAGTTTGCCATAACCAAGAAAGGAGAAAGTGGGAATTAGGTGCATGCAAACACAGAACCGCTGAAGGTATTATGTATGTATCTGTATTGATGTATGTTCAATAAAATTCTTCTGAAATGTTCAGAAATTTTATGGTTGCTCTAATTAGGGTAAATAGATGCAATTCACAACAAAAACTGTGAAAGGTATTCTTTTTACTTACAATGGAGAGCATGGAGAACGACCACCATTTACATAATAAACAAACAAGTATGAGTCATAATGCTGGCCGTTGATTAGATAAAATCCTTGCAACCTTCGTATGCACTTGAATGCCATTTTTTTGTATAAATGAATGGCAGGAATGTTGTAAGAAATCACATGCAAGTATACAGCACAGCATGCTGGAATACTGGAAGCATATTTGATAACCTCCCGAATAAGAGCAGTAGCTGAAAATCAACAAAAAAATAATTGACTATAGAAAAGAAAGTCCCATTGCAGAAAGAAAAAGAGAGATTCTGTACCTATCCCATGATTTCTGTAAGTTTCAACCACTCCAAGAGTCAGAATGTACACTAGTGTTTGATCTGGTTTCAAGGGGTCATACCTGATTATATCCCCTATCTGCAGGCAGGCAATGTTAACATAAATTATCAGAAAAAAAGTTAGGTTGTGTTTGGAAAAACTACAACTAAATGCCAAATTGTAATAACATGAGCAATTGATTAGTATTGACTCTCTCAGAGTTAACACCGACGACAAAATAGAAAATAGTAAACAAAACTAACTTGTGGCAAAGGGTCTCAGAAAATAGAACACAAAACTAACTTATGATTTTGTTTCGCAAGAATATTTCACTGGAAAATTAAACTGATGACCTTTTGAAATAAGTATGAGATTCACATACTAGAAAGAACTTTAATTTAGTTAAGTATATATGTTAGTCAAGCGTGAAGTCAGCATTTGATCAGAAGAAAATCGGGCACTTCCGCAACATACCACTTTGATATACACCACTGCCTTTAAAGTGACAAATCCCTGAATCAAATGATAGTTCTCTGGTATTTCCTAATTATAAGGAACTCATAGGTTCCTAGTTTGAAAAGAATTCCTACTTTTAATAGACATTCCTAAGGTTGTAACCCCTATTTAAGGAGGCAAAGTTTAATCAATAAAAAAAGTCAAATATTTCCATACAGAAGTACAAGAGATGCGCTTCTTCGACAAGCTGATAATCACCTAGTGGTCCGATCCATAATTCAGTATCACAACAATGCATCACATAAATGTTTGTGATCCCATCATTGAAATCCAATTACAGATACAAATCATAACCACAAAGAAGTAGAAGACAGACCCACCTCACTATCTTTTGCCATCACGATTCTTGCTGTGACAAATCCAATAAGCTCATCACTGTGACCATTAGGTCGACTACGATCAACAGCTGCCCAGGACACAATACCACGCCCATTTACAACATTTTGGAAAAACTCTGACTCATACCTGAAAAGATGATGCATTTTTCATAAGGAACTAAAACATCACAAAGATCATTATTGGCAACAGAAACAGAGAGGAAACAAGGGAGGGAGGGGAGGAATGATTAAGCAATCCACCTGATAGGAAATACATCTGCATGGAGTTGCTCTAAAATCTCCAAATCAGAAGGCCTTATTGGCCTGTAGCATATAGTTGAACGGTGGGAAACTTGTACCATTGATGATTTTTCTGTTAATCCCCAACAAAAATATGGCAAATTTGGAGAAACTGCACATGAACTTCTTCCATTTATGCAACATCAGTCACCATTTCTGGGCAGCATTTGCTAGAAATTGCAAGCATTGTTCTTTCATCAGCCCCTTATAATATGAAAAATATCATGTGTGCAGGACAAAAGAGCATACAAGTTAGATAAAAGCAGGAAAAAGGACAATCTACATAAGCAATACCAGACACATTCAATAGATGCTCAACTAATGTGGAGCTTTCTTTGTCATGAATCTAAGTGCCTAAATAGTTAATTAGGTTGCTTCTGTCACAAGGCTAATAAAGAGTCTCAATTGTATGCATATTCTTCAGAATTGAAACAAAAAGTAATATAAAGACATGATAATGTATAATCATATACTTGCAGTAAAAACACCTCTAGTACCTCATAAGGCACCAACTAATGCATAAACTTGGGTCAGTCACCTGTCACTAAGAGGATCTCTCTCTCTCAAACACACACAGAGAGGCAGTTGCAATAAAAAGCAAAAGCCAAGCTCGAAGGTCAAGTGTGGCAATTAAGCTCATATTGTAAAGCTCCCAAAAGACACTTACAAAAATTGCAACATGGACACTTGCATATCATGTTGCGTTCATCCATGCATACAAGTGGTAGAGAAGTACCAGCTAATCATTGGTCATGCACCAAATAGCCCCTAACTCCAAAACAATATATATGGCTCAGTCTTCTCAAATTCTACATTCAAGAATTCCTGGTAATATATTTCAAATTCCATAAAACTTATTTCTAAAGTCTCTTTCCCCCAACAAAGTCAAGCTCAAGGTTAAAATGTAGGCTTATCAAGCTCATTGTGAGAAGGTCATATACATGTACATGACATGTACATATACGTATATGTATACAAATCATTCACAGTGTTAAACAACTGCAAGACCTCTACAATTCCAATATCATAAAGAACTATCTATTTGATGTATGTTCAGTAAGCATGTGGACATGAACTGAGACAAGGCAAACAGGGGACGAAAGTTGTGATGAGAATCATATAAGTTTTACGGAAATCAAACCAAGTCCCAAAAAGAACTTGAAACAGCGTGTGTAAAAAGTTCAGCAAAATACAAAAGAAAAGAAAGTTCAAAAAAAAAAAAAAGATCGTTGATGATTCTCAATAATAATGAATTTCTGAATGGAGAAATATTTTTGTGAGTAATTAGTACGTCCTTAAATGATTTCCTACGCGTCAAATCTAAAATTAAAAGCGATGAAAAAACAGATGAACAGGCAAAAAAAGAAAAAGAAGAAAAAAATAGTAGAAATCATCCAAGACCAATTTCTCGATATTACATTCAATTCAAGAACACCCCATTTCTGGAAACAAATAACAAGTTAAACCAAGACCAAAAATTCCAGTTCCTGCTTAAATCTTGAGCTCGCGTAAATAATTTTAATAATCATTGCAAGGAAGCTGCCTAAGCATATCATACTACACATAAACAAACCAAATCAATCATACTAATTGATGTTAATTCCCCCCCAAAAAACACTAGAAAAAAAATATAATACCTAAAAATTCAAGATTAGAGAGGAAAAGAAAAAAGATCTTAGCTTGATACCTACCTCATTCGGTGGTATCGAAGCGGTAAATTCTAGAGATGGGGAAAATTTAATATAATCTGGGAATTGTTGGCGGATGTTCCTTTCCCCTCTTTTCTGGATGAAAAAAGGATCAGACGTTTGAAACGAATCGATGCTTTTCCTGAAAAAAATGAGTTTGGCAATCTTGTTTGATGCAAGATAGGATCTTTTGGAGATTATCTTTTCTTCAAAAAAAAAAAAAGAAAGCAAAAAGACTTGACTTGGTGTGAATATCTACCATTATTAACGAAAATACCCTGCTCCATTACAGAGATAACAATAATCATATAAATATATTAAAATGTACAGTAAATCGGAAACAACTAATAAAATAGCGGTCAAACCAATCTAATCTAACTCATACTCATCTGTGCTGCAAGAAAATTTGAATTTCCGTGATGCCAACTACCAATTTTTATTTACCAAATACAGTTTTGTATTTTCAAAATTTTTTAACACAATTAAATTATTTTTTTTCTGGATTTGTTTGAGACAATGTACAATTTTAATAATAGGAAAAAGATAAAACTAAATTCAAAATAAATTAATTTTGTCAATTCTTTTGCAATTTCAAAATGAATTATGTATTTTAGTTCAAAGAAAAAAAAAGAATTTCCGATGAAAATAGTATTTGTACTCATAGACATAGTAAAATTGACTCAAATTCATGGGTTAATTCAAATTCATCCAAAATAATTGATCCAAATTCAATCTAACCTAATTAAATATTCATTAAATCAACCCAAAAATTGATCCATTTTATTTTTCAACCCTACCCAATACTCACTAGATCAATCCAAAACTTACTCATTTCATTCTTTAACCCATTGGGTCTATGCCCAATAAATTTCTTACAAAATCCTTATTTTTCTCTCTTTCCAAAACCCTAATCCCTTCACTCCGATTTCAATCACTTCACTATCGGCGCCGGCAGTGGCAATTAATAACACTAGGTCAGTTGAAAACATTAATTTTCGATGGTTAATAGTATTTTTCGGGTTAAAAAATGCATCCAGAAGCGAAAAATATTTTAATTGGCTATCGGAGAATATTGATCGTGGTGAGTCCAGGGTTAAAATTTAAAGTAAAATCGAGGTCAAATAGACATTTAAAAGTCAAAATATGAAAAAAAAAAATTAGCGATTCAATTTTGATAATAAAAAAAATTGACCTGAATTTGACTAAATTTTTAAAAATAGCAAAATAACCCTGAAAATTGTAAAAATTTGCAAATTTTACTAAAATTTCCTGTAGATTATTTTGGTAATAAAAATTTAATTTTTCGGTGACATCGGTAATTATCGAATCGGACAAATTTAATTGAATCAGACTAGTAACGGACTTCGATTGAGCTGAAATTTTAGTAATGAGGATCAATTGGTAATTTTTATGCAAATTTATAGATTAGAAATGAAAATAAATGAGAATAATGGCAATTTTATAAATATTAAGTAAAAGGGCAATTTTGAAAATAAATAAAAATTAAAGGACTAAATTGAAAAGTTATTTAATAAAGGTATTACAATATCCATTAATTAATTAATAAAAAATTTTATAATAATTTGCATTAAATTCATGAATCAACCCAAATTCATCACGTTCATTTGAATATTGATTCATTTATTATCCATATTTTTTTACCAATTAATGACACAATCCATTAAAGATCCGTCTATTAATGATCCAATCCAAATTCGTTCAATCTGCCCATTTACCGCCTCTATGTACGCATTTAATTGTGCATGCACTCACTAATTTTAATTGTATTTGAATTTGAACATTAGTATTAAATAGAAATTTAAACATTTATTATGATATTATTACAAGTTAATTCGGTATTCATATGAATTTAAAGAAGTGCAACTTAATTTGCATTGCAGATTTATGACGTATAAATATGTCTAACAGCTATATATAAAATCTAGAAATAGTTTTTATTTTTACCTTTAATTACTTTTTTTTTCGCTCGAAAAACTTTATGCTTCTTTTAAATTTTTAACGCTTTTAAATAAAAGCTCACTTTTAATAATATCCATAGGAAGTCCAATAATTATAAATCGAAATTTATGATTATATTTCATACAACTTAAGGGGAAATATATATATATATATATATATATATTGAAACTTCCTTAGGACATAAGATGCAATTCACCCTTGTATGTCATTTTTTCTAAATTCAACAAAAATATACAATAGTTAATATTTAAACAAAAAAATAACTTTAATCTTCTCAGTATATTTTAATATTATAAATTATTAAATTTTAATAATTGCCTCTTTGGTTATTATAATTTTAATAATGTCATCTTTTTGTAATCTGTTTATAATAAAAAATAATATTTGTTCTAAAATTAAAAATCAGAGACTATTAGTCACCAAGTGGCTGTAGTTTAGTGGTAAGAATTCTACGTTGTGGCCGTAGAGACCTGGGCTCGAATCCCAGCAGCCACATATTTTATTTTAATTTTTTTCCAATTTGCGTCAATGTAAAATTAAAATCTAATCCTAATGGCAAAAATTGCTTTAATGAGACCACTTTCTTCCTCTTAAATCAGCGAGTGGCAAAGAACTATAGTATAATCAAGAAAGAAAAGTTTCTTTTCATTCATTCACTGAACTACTTTTAAGTACAAACAGAAGACGTCACTGCAGTCTTTGAAACTCAGAGTACATCACCGGTCAAGAATCGATGGTTGAGTACTGCCTCTGCCGTTGGCCGCTTTTTGAAGTCAGGATTTAGCATTGCCTGCACATGTTTTGTTGAATAATATTAAGTTGAAAACCATGAACGTAAGAGTAACCGGAATAGAGTTGCACCAAGAACCAAAATAAATAAGAAAAAGCTCAAAATGTGGTTTGAGTAACTTGGTTACACTGATCTAGACTTACATAGACCTCGTCTTTGTAGACCAAAGAAATAAAATAATGCAATAATAAATCATGCAAAAATTTAACCATGAGAAAGCTAAAAAAGTTGCCAAGAAAATTACGAATGTTAGATGAGAGACAACTTGCACTCGTGCACCATATGAAACAACTCAGATTGGATTGCAAAAGTAAGAAAAAAGCATTAGCTGAACCTACGAGGATCCGATTAAATTTCAACCTGAAGTAATTGCCAACCAGCCCTATCACCAAGGTCCAGAAACTTGACAGCTTCTTCCAAGCGGTCATCTGCTAGACAATACCTACATATAAAGAATGAGAACATCTAAGAAGTTGAGGATATCCCAACATCAATGCAAAGATCACTGCTGAAGCAAATTCTTAGCTTCCAAGGCAGGACAGAAATTCCTATACACTCATATTTCATCCTCGCGAGTTGCAATATTTATCCAAGTCTTATATATCAAACAGAAATCATGAACAATTGTGTGATAAGCCCATAGGAATATACGAAAAAAGTATGTCTACAATGGTCACAGCCAGATAAATGCAATTGTTTTAAGTATTACAGAGAGATGGTGATTATCCTGGAAGTCAATTGCTAGAATTTTATTAAAGCAAAAAGTCATTTTCATCATCTTATCTTTTGCTGCAACAGTTATGAGGGCTCTGCTGTTATGTTAAGTCATGATACCATCAAGGGATTTTTTCCTGATTTAGGAGCATGAATTAATTTATTCTGAATTTCTACTCTTAAGTTCATGAAGAAGACACTCTGCCTGCTCAAGCAGAATCTTGTAAAAAGTAGTTACGCTTATTATGGAATCCACAAATATAAAGGTTGAGCATAGCTCCTTTTATATAAGCATTCTCTCTATGACATCCATAGAAAAAGCTCTCCTTTCATTCAATAAAATCTCAGAATATATACAAGAGATTAGATACCAAAAAAGAAAAGATTAAGGAAAGGAAATTAAGAAATATTAGCCTAGAAATCAGCTAAACGTATATACAAGGAAAGCTATACAAGGAAAGAAATCAGCTAAACATATATACACTGATATCCCCCCTCAAATTGATGCTGGGCGATCCAGAAGCATCAATTTGTTAATAAGAAACTGATGTTGACCACTAGAAAGAGCCTTAGTAAACACATCTGCAGTCTGATGCTCTGTAGTGATATGTGGTAGAGAAATGACATGGAAATCATATGCCTCACGAATAGAGTGACAATCCACTTCAATATGCTTTGTACGTTCATGAAATACTGGATTAGCTGTAATCTGAATAGCACTAGTATTATCAGCATGGAGAGGTGTAGGATTAGCTTGGCAGAAGCCGAGCTCAGCCAAAAGTCCTCGAAGCCAAAGGATTTCTGAACACGCAGAGGACATAGCTCGATATTCAGATTCAGTGGAGGACTTAGATACACGATCTTGCTTCTTACTTTTCCAAGAAATCAGTGATGAACCGAGAAACATGCACCAACCAGTAATGGATCGTCGAGTATCCGAGCACCCAGCCCAATCAGCATCACTATAAGCAACAAGATGGATTGGAGAGTCAACTGGGAAAAACAAACCTCGTGTAGAAGTACCATGCAAATAACGGATGATGCGACGGACAGCAGCTAGATGAAGATGCCTAGGTGCTTGCATAAATTGACTGACCTGTTGAACAGCAAAAGAAATGTCTGGACGAGTAATAATCAGATAGTTTAGGCTGCCGACGAGGCGTCTATACAAAGAAGGATCAGAAAGAAAATCACCCTCATCACGACAATATTTAACATTCACTTCCAAAGGAGTATGAACAGGACGACCATCCTGAAGACCAGCCAAAGAAATCAGCTCTTGAATTTATGTTGATGCAAAAAAATACCAATCGTGGTAGAACACACTTCAAGACCCAAAAAATAGTGTAAATAACCCAAATCTTTCATATGAAAGGCACCTTGAAGGCGCTCCTGAAGCTGAGAAATCAAGTCAGAATCATCCCTAGTAATAACAATGTCATCGACATATACTAAAAGCAAGACAATTCCCTTAGAAGTTTTGCACAGAAACAAGGAAGAATCATACTGACTCTGAATAAAAGAGAAACTAAGAAGTGCAGCACGAAATTTATTAAACCAGGCCCGAGGAGCCTGTTTCAAACCATAGAGTGATCTCTTTAACTTACAGACATCTGAAGAGGGAGTAGAAAATAATCCAGATGGTGGCGTCATGTATACATCTTCCTGAAGATCTCCATGCAAAAAGGCATTTTTCACATCCATCTGTCGTAAAGGCCACCCCTTTGAAGCAGAAATAGCAAGAATGAGTCGCACAGTTGTCATCTTGGCAACAGGAGCAAATGTCTCCTCATAGTCTAGTCCATACTCTTGCCTATTACCGAGAGCGACCAACCTTGCTTTATATCGGTCAAGTGAGCCATCAGATCTTAGCTTAATTGGGTATACCCATTTACGACCAATGGGCTTAATTCCAGCAGGACAAGGAATAAGATTCCATGTATGATTCTCCTGAAGAGCCTGGAGTTCTTCTTGCATGGCTTTGACCCAACATGCTTGTTTAGCTGCCTGAGAATAAGAAGTAGGAACTACAGCATGAGATAACGTGGCAGAGAAACCATACCTATCTGGAGGCCGACGAACACGAGTGCTTCTTCTAGGGGTCATTGAAGATGGCAACGGATCAGGGTCGGAAAAATCATGTGATGATGGAGGGGGCTGACGTTGCTGATAGACCATTTCTGGCTGAAAACGTTCAATTGGGCGAGACGTGCCATCAAAGTGAGGTAGAAGAACACATTCCGAAGGAGAAACATGTTGTTGAAAATAGTACTCATGTTCAAAGAAAATCACATTTTTAGAAACACGCATGCGATTAGCAACAGCATCATAGCATAGAAATCCCTTGTGAGCAGTACTATATCCCATAAAAGCACACCGAATTGATTGAGCTACAAGCTTGTGACGCTCATGAGGAGACAAGTGAACAAAACAAACACAACCAAATGTGCGTAATGTATGATAATCAGGGTGCATACGAAATCAACACCGTAGAACCACCGGAAAGAGGATTGCGACGTCGGAGAAGAAAACAGAGAAGAAACGGCCGCCGCACGTGCCTCCACGCGCCACCACGTGCCTGCGCGTGAACAGTACCCTGAGAGCTTCAGACGGCGCGTGAGGTACACTCGCTCAACACCCGATCACCGGACTTTGGGAACAGGCCGAAAAACACCCTGCGCTACCTTCCTGATGGGCGGTGAGATCCCGACAGACGCAAAGAACCGTGACCCAAAGAAAATCAAAAATCCAGAATTTACAGCCTCACAGAAAACAAACGCTCAAAACAACAAAACCAGCTCTGATACCATAACAATATTTGCGATGAAAAAGCTCTCCTTTCATTCAATAAAATCTCAGAATGTATACAAGAGATTAGAGACCAAAAAAGAAAAGATTAAGGAAAGGAAACTAAGAAATATTAGCCTAGAAATGAGCTAAACGTATATACAAGGAAAGCTATACAAGGAAAGAAATCAGCTAAACATATATACACTGATAGTCTCTAGATTCATGGATGCCAGGTAAACAACAAAGAGCCTTAAGTTTTCGAAATGTGTAAATGAAATCTAACATAATATCAAATTCAGACCATTAAAAGAAGTGCAGTTAATTAGCATATGCATCTAAATTCTAAATCCCTGTAATTGAAATCAATCCTATGGAGTATGCATACAGCTAACCAAAGTTTTCTCATGTAATCGGTGTAGAATTTATCTTACTCTCTTGCAGCTTCAAGATCAAGTTGGAAAGTACTTTCCAAGAGTCTCTGCAAGTTCATGGACAAATGATAAGGATCAATGAAAGACCAGCTTATATATGTAATATAAATTTGTGGGGTTGCATATGAAAACAAAGATTGTCTAGAAATGACACAAGATTGAAATAGGAGAACCAAAACATTGTAGCTTACTTGCAGAGAAAGACTATCTGTAATGCCTGCTTCACAAAAAGGAACAAAAGCTAAGTATGCAAGAAGAAGACCTGCCTCATATCTATGCCAGACCAAAAATGTAAAAATCAGTCAACAGAATAAACATTGACAAAACCTGCTGGAAAGTCACATTATAACTAATTACATGTCATCTGCAATTCCAAAGGCTCTCTTCTCCATAGGAGTGAAGGCCCCTGCAGCAGTTGCCCTTCTCCAGAGTCCTTCCGAGAGTGTTCCAGGGCCTTCTTCTAGATTTGAAATCCTAGAAAGTAGAAACCCATGTTCATAGAATATAAGAATCTAGAAACTATTGTTTCACAAGAGAAATTATTGTGCAGCGCTATTAACAGGATTGAGAATGCTATTATTGTCGTAGAGGGATTACCCACTTGCGGTCAACCAAATGAGAAACTTTTACAGTTCAACATGGTTGGGAATCAGAACAGTTGGTAGCATAACCGAAAACTCGATGAAACAGAAGTTTAACAGAATAAAAGCACGGTCATAGTTTTATGCAGGAACATTTTAATCCTTATCAAACAGCATAAATTACAATACAGGAACATCTAATGCAAGAAAATCTGCAGAATGATATACAAGTTTTAAAATAAGAATGAACATTGCAGTACCGGATATCAACAGAAAAGGCTAGATCCCGAAGTCTTGGAACTAAGTAAGCAGCATCTTTCTCCATTATAGTACTGCCATTAGTCGAGTAACATTTTGTTTAGATACCAAGAAATGGAATACATTATATTCAACAGTCCAACTTAGAAAGGAAATTGTGAAACGAGAAATTTCTGACATACTTGAGAACAACAGAAGATGGTCCAAGACTCTGGTGCAGCCTGTCATGGTTGTGCATGTATACTAAGCCACTAATAGAGCCACTAAGAAGCCTAATAACGAAATATCTTCTGCGTTTTATTGTTTCTGCTTGCTCAAAGCTATTCCAAGAGTCTTCTCCCGAGGATCGGTTTTTCAAAATTCTCTCACTCATTATTTTTGCATAGTCTGCTGCACTATATTTCCCATCATTTCGGAAAGCAAGCCACTGCATATGCATTGGACAAAATCAATTTGATTGAACCTAAAGAAGTGACAAGGGACTTCATAATGAAATTTACACATTTGTCTAACATAAGAGACCTGTTCCCCAGTCTTGGTCTCAAACCCCCCTAAAAGTATCAGGAGATTTTGACAGATACCTCTTGAACTGCTCTGCAAATAAGACATATGGTAAAGATGAATCAATTTTATATGCATTGGCTCTTAGATACCAGCCAAATTGTACCATAAAAACAATTCTCAGATACCAGCCAATTATATTAGAGATTTTTTGGCAGATATACAACCGTCATCGTACCTGAAGTACAGCATGTGTATTGAGCTCATTTGCGGCCATCATATCTGCTTCAATACCACCAGCTCTTTGTCCAGGATAAACCTTTACAGCCAACAATCTCAGCAGAATAATATAGTGAATTTGAACTATGACTAAAAGCTGAAAGTAAAGATAAAGAGAGGCCTATATGCTGTACACTCTTTATATTTACAGTGACCAGTAGACAGAAATATACTTTGCAGAAGCATTAAATATAACTAATTAAGCAAGAGATCATTATCATTACAACTAAGTATTGCGAAATTTCCAGTGAAAGTCATTGCAATATAGCTCAAAAATCACAGAAAATAAATCAGATACTGACCTTAAAAATAACTAGTGTCCCTTTAAGAGGACCCTGAGCTATCCTTCCTTCGTAAAGCCTGCAAAATAACTGCCATGAATAGTACTATCACAATCAGTAACAACAGCTTGAACCATTCAATTAACCATCTAATTAATTAGTTCACATATATGCACAAAAAGCACCTGATCGTTACACCGCCTTCACCTACATCTTGAACTTTCAGTTGCCCCATATTACCTGGTGAATACTCCATATCCATCCCCGACTGGTACCCTGAATAACTGCCAAAATTAAATAAATAAATAAACCGTTGAGGAATTGAACATGAAATAAAACAGATCTAATAAGTAATACCTCGTAATTTTCATGAATCCATAGCTGCCAATCAGTCTTCCTACCTCAAAGGAGTCGGGGCTAGTGATGAGACTGGCCCTACAGAGTCGGGCAGAGCGAGTTCGTGTAGTGGAGTTAGATAAAGTGGGGATGTTTGAGGGCATGGAAGAAAACCTGCGGCAGCCGGAGAAGGAAGAGGAAAGAATGGAAGAAGAGAAGGAGCAATCGAGTGCGGGGAGAAACATGGTTAGTGCTAAGAAGAATGATCTCTGCTTAAAGGGACAGGTGATTGTTATGTGGCCATGGGAGTAAAAATGGCGCCAAAGCCAAGAGAAGAGTAGATAAGGTAGTGCCATTTTGTCCAGAGATGATATTCCACGTCAGCACTTGTAAGGCTTGTTTGGACCGGAGTTATTAATAAGGGATTAACCACGTCGTCCCTTTTAATTACGGCCACGGGTGGCCAAGGCTGATGCATTTTTTCCAACCTCTGCAATAATGAGTTTGTTCAGTCCTTCCTTGCTATAAGTATAACCATGGTTATTAAAACCGGACCGGACCGGGAGGTCGAACCGGTTTAACCGCGAACCGTTGGCTGGTCCGGTTGGTTCAATGGATAAAAACCGACAAATACTGTTTCAAACCCCCAAAAACCGGTTGAACCGGGATAAAACCGGAAAAAACCTGGTTAAATGATAAAAACCGATTTGATTTTAGAAAAACCAACTTTTTGTCCAAAATATTTATACAATATTATTTTTTTCTGGAAAAAAATAAAATAAAATTATAAATACAAAATAATTAAAATTCAAACAGTTTAATGAATTTTTTTATAAATAAAATAAAATTTTATAATTTATATTTGAAGAATTTCTTTAAAAATTTACATTTTTTTTACTATATTTATCTTAAATTTTTATTATAAATGTTGAATGACTTGAAAATATATTCCTATTATTAATATTTGATGATAAATATATTTTTCTAAACTATTTTTAATTTTTTTATATAGTGATATTTTCATAATATTTATATAAAACTTAAAAAATAATATATTTTTTAAAAAATGAAAAAAAACCCGGTTGAATCCTAAAGAACCGGTCGAACCACGAATCCTTAAGCTTTCCGGTTCGTTATGCGGTCCGATTTTAATAACATTGAGTATAACCATATGTCAAATATTTAAGTATGAGTTTTGAATTTTTTTATTAATTTACATAGATTTTTATATATTGAGCATATTTTTTATGTCCTCAAAAATAGTTTGACTTTTCTTTGGTGTATGAAGAAAATTTGTGTGTTTAATTGATATTTTTTTTAATATTTTCCTATATTGTCTTTTATAGTTACATATTTGAGGGCTAAAATGAAATTCGAACATTTCACCAGGAAATTTTCAACATATTCTATATTAATAGTGGATATTAGTATATTAAAAATATTATTTTAACTAATATCCATTGATCGAAGTGAATGAGAATCCCCTCTGCCTTAAACATATCAAAAATTTGATCCGTAAACTCGGTATATATATAAAAATTACAGCGTTAGGAAAGTTGTCACCAACAATAAACCTTTACAGTACTGGATTCAGATTAGTCTGACCAATTAAATTTAGATATTGGAAGAACATAGCCTCAAAAAAATATTATTTTATGTTTATGGGATTCAGAGCACTGGATATAGTAAATATTGACAAATTAACTTAGAAAGAAAAGCAGAATTATTATTGAATGGTCGATTAGAATTAGGGGTAATTATAAACCTATTAATCGGTTTATTAGTAAAAAATTAATTAATTTATTAATATTTATTCAAAATTATTAATTAGATTATTATATTTAATTAATCAGTTAATCAGTTTTTATTTTTTTATTTGATTAATCAATTAATTAGCATGCTTAATCTTAAGTAAAAAAAATTAGACAAAATTAAATGTTAAAATATAGACTATAAAACATAAAAAAATATAATTAAATACTATTAAGTAAATCATAAATACCAATATACATAATAAAAAATAACATATATAAAATTTTAATCAGTTACTAAATATAAATATTACTCTATATAATTTAAAGTATTATATAAATTTTATAAAAATAAAAAAATTAAGGTATACAAATAAAAATATATTTTAAAATATTTATTTATGTAAATTTTAGGGAGAAATAAATTTTTAAGTATAATATATATATATATATATATATATTTTAAATCACATTTGTAAAAAACAAAATTTTTAAATTTTTTTCCTGTCCCATATTTTTATTTCCATTTCAATTCATTTTTATTAGAAAAGAGAAAATAGTATTACAGTGGCGCCAAAGTAGGCCATATAGATATCCTGAACTATCATAAAAAGAAATTATTTTTTGTTAGTTGAAAATTATAGCTACGTGTCAGTTCCTTTCCTTTTCCTTCGTCTCGTTTCCTCTCTGCGAAATCTTTTAAAAAAACCCTCATATTGACCGAACGATTTACTCTCTACACTCTTTTCCCAAGTCTGCAGTGTCTCATATTAGTTCGTCTCTCTGTGATATCTGTCCCTTACTTGATGAAGGAATCTCCCTATTCTCTCTCGAGTTCTATAAAGCTTGTGTAGACCCTTCAGCTCATTTTATCCCTTTTACTGGAATTTTGTTAAATCTGATCGAATTTCGCGATGGAATCAGCCCACGTGAATGGTGTGCCGCCATTTTTGAGCAAGACGTATGATATGGTAGATGATCCTTCCACGAATTCGGTGGTTTCATGGAGTAGGAATGATAATAGTTTTGTGGTTTGGAATGTCCCCGAGTTTCAGAAGGAGCTTTTGCCTAAGTACTTCAAGCATAATAACTTCTCTAGTTTTGTCAGACAGTTGAATACTTATGTGAGTTTTCCTTTCTTTTTCTTTCTTCTGATTAATTGGTTTTATTCCTACTGTGCAAGAGTGTATATGTAGGGTTCTTTTTTTTTTCTTTTCTTTTATACGAATCCTTTTTTTAAGGTTTTTTTTAGTGCTTAATCTGGTTCTTCCTTGTTGATAATTCGGTTCTTTGTATGTTGTGCCTTAATTGTTGAACTGTTAATACTGCGGGCGAGACAGAATGGTTGCATACTGGATTTGGGGCTTCATAGAATTAGGTTTCGATTTACTTAAGCTGCTTCAAGAATGATTGTAATGGTTTGTGCGGCTGGAAATCTCTTGCCTTGTACTCACGCGTCCTGGAAAAAATGCATCTCTTAGTCTCATACTACTTGGAAGTGAAACATGCCTGTAACAGTTTTATCATTGCGGTATAAATCTTAGCAAGTATTACTGCTTTAATTGATCTGAGAGTAACTTATCGTGATGAATTTATTTGTTGATCTCAGATTGAGTCATTACTCAAGTCAAGATTCTGAATATTTGATTTAAAAATCTGCTTATGCCAGGTGAGTATGGCTTGCATTTGTGTATATTCTTGTGGCAACATTAGCGGTTCATAATGGCAATGGTAGGCATCATTATGCCGCTAGCTTAGCAATGGTAGGAGTAAGTAGAACATGTAGAAACACTTAATTTGGTCAGATCTTTTTATGTCTTTAGCAATTGAGTTTTCTGATTGTTTTTACGTGGGAGGAATTTATTTACTTAGTTGCGATGGTCCTGTTTCTTTGAGTTGTGCCCTTCATGACCTTGAATTTGTCTGTCAAACTTCGTGAATTTTAGCAGGGAATCACCGACATATGCTTTCTGGATCAAGCAAACAATTTCTCTTTTCTTGCCATTATATTTGCTATATGTTTTAATCCCCTGACTTGATGAGGACTGTTGCATAAAGCAGTTGCTTGTGGCCAAAACGCTTGTATCCTCTTTGTGCTATGCCTATTTGTTGAAGTTATAATATGACTGGCCTTTGTGTGGATGCTAGTTATTTGTGGGATGTTTGTTGATTCAATAGTAGTTTGGAATCATCCATTTCTTTGAAGAGATCATAATCTGGAATCATTTATCAGCTGAGTTATGTTTTTCTATTAGGTAGTCTAGAAAATCCAGAAGTAGGTACTTATCTTATGGATTCTGGATAAGATGAGAGAAATATTTTTCCATGCATTACTTCATCTAAGAGCTAGATCCCCGAATTGTTAAACAATTCTGTGTGCATGCTGCAAACGTGTGAGGGAAGATGAAAGGCCTAAGGTAAATGCTTATTCATTATCATTTGTTGAAAAAGTGCTCTGATTTGTTGTTTTCTAGGGATCAAAACAAGGTAAACTTAATACAATACAGGTCATATTTTTGGTTGGGAGATCATAATCTCTCAAAAGGCACAGTCTGCTGCTTGTTCCAAGGATTAATTTATGTATGAACTTCAGAATGAGTTATTGAAGGCAAAAGCTTAGGTGATTCAGTTTCTAATCTACCTGTTTCTTATTATCCCATCTCTAAATGCTCAATCCTTCATATTTCTCCTTTAGTTGCTTCCAACAGATGTCATCTCATTCCTTTATTATTATTATTATTATTATTATTATTATTATTATTATTATCATCATCATCATCATCATCATCTCAGAAGCACTCCATGTTCTTGTCATATGCCCTGTTTCTTAGAGCAACACGCTCTTTTTTTGCATAGAGCCTATTTTTGTTTCAACGTGAGAAATGGCTGTTGCAAGTAGCAAATTATACTTTGCCATAAGTCGTGGCATGTATTAACCAATATGCTCAAAATTTGCAGGTTAACTTACATCTTGATCGGGTATGCTTGAACAATGTTGGGTTTACTTGCAGTATTTTATAAATGCATTTCTATAGTGAGTTAACAGAGTAAAAACTGATTAATTAACCAGTCTAAGCTTCAGACTGTAAGTTCTCCATGAAATTTCTTGAAATTAAATATTTATATTTTTTAGCTTATGCTGTTTGAGCTACTTCTTATTATTTTATTCATATGGAATAGCTTGCCTTACTATTTTGTGTGATTTAACAGGAATTTGGTTCCGGCTTTTGATTTTTTTGTTTTCTTGCAATTAGATAAATTGGTGAATACTGATAATTCTACATGCTTGCTTGTATTTTTGATGATGTGGTAATTAGAGATACTTGTGCTGATTTTGTGATGACATTATGAAAGAGGATATAATGCCACATTGAATATAAATTCTTATGCTTAAGATCTCTCTCTTCCCCTACCCCAAATTTTTTCATAAAAATTGATGGATAGATTATATACACACTTGTTTAGCTGGTAAGCTAAGATGTGTTGTGTACAAAATGAAGTCCTATGGATGGCATGGTTCTTTACCCTCTCTTACGGTACAAAATCTCTCTATTCTTAGGATATTAATAAATTCATGTAATATCATTTTCTACCTTTGTGTTCCCATAACTGAGTGTTCAAGTCTGGTTTGGTTTACAGTTTGGTTTCGGCCTAGCTCAATTTATAAAATAAATAAACCTATTCACATGGACTATACATCTATTTGTTATCATAATTGAGTTGGGCCAACCCCCAACTGTAACCCATTAAACCATATTTGAACAATGCTGTTAGCTGAAAGCCCAATGGAACAGCAATTGAATGCCGTGTTCTCAGTTGAGTTGCTAATAAGGTTCACAAACGATCATAGCCGATGGAAATACTTGTTTCCAAATTTTACCCTTCAGAATCCGTGTGCTTCATAATAAAATAACAAATAGCATATAAAATTTAGGGATAAACTGCAACATAGCCGTCATATGCCTCCTTCAATGCATGAACTTTGCAATGCAGTTTGCCTGTAAACAATATGAAAATCCTCACGTAATATTTTGAGGAGGTTGAGTGGGCATTTGTCGGAGTCCTTTTCATATTTTGACCATCTATTTTCTGCAGCTGTTTAAGCAAGGAATTGGCTTATGATTGAGTTTTATTTCTTGCTGTCAGGCCATAAAATTTTTCTGCCCTGTTAACAGAAATAATTTGATTCTGTTGACTGCAGATGATAAGCTGAAATTAAAATCAAATGCAACATATATTAGGTGTTGGGATTCAATATGGTTAAGTGTATTTGGAGCTTTCTATGTTCGTGGATCAAATAGTCTTGATAATAATCGTCGATCCTAATGTTCAATAAGATATTCTTGATAACAATTGTCAATCCTAATGTTGATTACCTTGTTGAAGCAGGGGTTCCGGAAGGTTGACCCAGATCGCTTTGAATTTGCAAATGAAGGTTTCTTAAGAGGGCAAAAGCACCTCTTGAAGACTATATCACGGAAAAGATCTGTTCATGTACAGGGTAACCAATCAACTCAAGTTCAGACCTCTAAAGTTGCAGCATGTATTGAAGTTGGGAAGTTTGGACTGGAGGAAGAGGTTGAAGGACTCAAACGAGACAAGAATGTCCTCATGCAGGAACTGGTTAGGTTGAGGCAGCAGCAGCAAGCTACAGATAATCAGTTGCAAACTGTTGGGCAACGTATTCAGGTAATGGAGCAGCGACAACAGCAAATGATGTCGTTCCTTGCAAAGGCTATGCAAAATCCAGGCTTCTTAAATCAACTTGTACAGCAGAAGAATGAAAACAACAGGCGGATTGCTGGGGGCACTAAAAAGAGGAGACTTCCTGGGCAGGAGGAAGAAAATTTGCTGGGCAAGGGTGGTAGTAATTCGCCAAATGGACCGATTGTGAAATTCCACTCTTCCATGAATGAGGCCGCCAAATCAATGCTGCATCAAATTCTGAAGATGAATTCACCATCTAGACTGGATCCATCAATAAACAACTCTGGCCCCTTTTTGCTTGGTGATCTTCCTTCATCTGGTGCATTGGACAGCAGCAGCACTTCAAGCAGGATTTCAGAAGTGATGCTTCAGGAGGTTCAACAGGCTTCTGAACCCTCATTCTTGCCTGATAAATCAGCATTTTCTGTTGATCATCAATGTAATGGCATTTCTGAGGTCCAGTCTCCATCTTGTTTGGTAGCAGATCATTTTAAAACAGATCATATTGCTGACGTGAAAGTGGATAACTTAGGGCAAGATACAATCCTCTCCAGCCCTGCTGAAGGATTTGTGCCAGGAAGCTCCACTGGAATTCCTAATGTAAATTTTGTCAGTTCTAATACTCTTAATGGAGAGAGCATCAATCCAGTGACTTCTGTCTTGGATGCAATGTCTGTAGAAAATGATGCCTTTTCTCCGGATCAAGGCACAGATATCTTGGTGGATGGCAACCCTAGCCTTCCTGGCATTAATGATGCATTTTGGGAACAGTTTCTTACAGACAGCACACTCACAGGGGACACAGATGAAAATAATTCAAGCTCACCAGACTCTCACATGGCGAGGGAACAGGAATTGCAAACTTGGCAGGAGAATGGCTGGGACAGTATTCAACGTATGAATCATCTTACCGAACAAATGGAGCTTCTGGCATCAGCGAGCAGGAGGGGGTGAATTTTCATAAATCAAATATAGGTTTCTAGCTGTCAAAGGTAAAATTTTACACCATTTACAGTGATAAGCTGGAGCCCACCCTTCTCCGTTGCTGTCAAAATCAGGCGGTAAATTTGCCTGCTTACGGGTGTGCAGCTTTTGTACAACGTTGTTTCTGTATAGCTATGATAATGTGTGCTTAAATAGTTTCTGTTGTCCCTTTAAGGGGAATTAAGCATCAAAGAAAAGTAATTTTCCTAAGCTAATCAAAATGTAAAATTGTTCCATTATACACACACACACACACACACACAAAAAAAAATAAAAAAAAGAGGTGAATGCATCATCTGTTACATTCTTTGAACCTTAATTTTGACTGATTGTTGAAAATTTTCGTGATTGAGGAGAGCAGACATGATCATTAAAAGCATGCCTTTGCTTACACATGTCAACTTCAGTATTGATGACTATCCTGTTCTGACCTATTATCTGCTGCATATCGTATGCTTACAACTAATGAGTCATTGTAATTTTGCTAGAGAAACATGGTATTGTTTTCAGAACTTGCATGTTTTCTGATTCTTGCAGTGTCGGTGTTCTGCTGTTGCTGAGCAGATAAAAGCTTTTGGCCAAAGAGGGAAGCCAAGACAATTTTTGAAATGTAATAAGGATCTTTACCTTTACCTTAAACCTTTACCTTTCCTGTGTGAGATAATTGTGGCATGTGCTTGGTTTAGCCTGAGACTCCCACTGCATATCTAAATGAATCGACCGTCTAGTCAAAGCTTTAAGGTTGATACAACTCCACCTTTAGCGGAACATGTGGGGAAGTAATTGTCTACCTTGTTTTGATGTTAGGGTTCCATCTTCATTCACCCATGCTTATCCAATACTAGCAGTTTGTTTCTGTAAGGAAGGCTCAAAATGTTTTGAGGAAACCAAACTTTCTAGGATAGTTTCTGTTCGTCCGTCCTAGTTATTCTTCTGTCTCTCTGCATGGCCCCAGACATAACTATGTATGTTTACAAAGAAGAAATTGAAGGTGAAATTAACTTGACATGCGGGAACACAACCTTGGTAAAATTATTTTTCAAAAATTCTTAAAATTGATTTCTAATAATAGTTAAAGCTTTACAAACTTCGACAAGTAACAGAAAAAGTTTCTCTTCATTAGTGTTAACAGTGGAAAGTTTTGCTTTGGCTATTTTGCTTTATTGGTTACAGATTGAGTGTGCCAACTGAAAACACAGCCAAAAGAACTGAAAATGGAAACCCACAGCATGCAAGAAAGAAAAAAAAAATGATGTAAGAAAGCGGTTGTTGCTGTCACTTCTAAAGGAAAATAAAATGTCTTGAGATCTGAAGGACCAAGAGAGTCGCTGGTGGGTTTTGTAAATGGTTTTGATTGGAAGATTAACTGCTCATGCAGAAGTGTCCTAATTGCAGCCCCAATGAATGGTCCAATCTAATCCTCTATTGAAATGAAACCAATGGCCAATGGTGCAATTGCTACTTGATGAGTTCAGCTGTTCTAATTATATCAATAGCCGTAACTGAAAAACAATGCAACCTTTATGATAAGCCCAAGCCATTCTTGGATGCCGCCTACCCCTAGTCTAAAGGATACAACAATTGTGTCAACTGCTAAAGGATTTCTTGCATATTTCTTTCTTTTCTTTTCTTTTCTTTTTTTTTTTTTTTCTCAGTAGAATGGCAATTAATACCGCTAAGAGGGTTGTATCTTTTAACATTCCTTATTCATATTTTTTATAATACCGGAAATAAGAGTATGGTTCCTTTCTCCTTTAAAGCCATGGTTGTGGAACATATTTAAAGATGTGGAAGAATGCACTTTGCTTCCCTTTGTATGCTTACTTTGTGCGAATTTGAATTAGTTCATTGGCTAACCAAAAAAGAAATGGAAAGTGAGTTGTATGAATGAGTGAAAAGTAGAGGTGGTGCGGGTTAAATTAAGAGAAATTAGAGGCATTTAAAGCTTTGTACGCTAGGGAGAGGAGATGCCTGAAGCTTTTCACCGTCTCTCTTTTTGGATGTGCATACTGAAAAAGACTTCTACGAATGTGATGATCTTTCAGACATCTTTGGTGACTCCTAGCATTATTAAGATTTTAATTCCATCACAGCAAGTACAATATTAGAGCTAATAAGCTATCAGAAGCATAGTTCTGAAGGACAATCATCTGGCAATATGTTGACCTGCAAATGGATTATTCTGTGGGTACCGTTTTATTAATGTTGGGTAATTCAATAGTACTCAGTAACTACTATACTTTTGTCTAAGATGTGTTATAGCAACTAAGCGTGCTCCATTTCTAGTTGCCCATTTCTTATGAGAATGTTACTAGTTAAGTAACCAGTTGAGTAGTTATTAGTAGAATGATGCCTCTCCGTATGCCTCAAGACATTGCATTTTACAAGTTCTCAACAGGTATCCGAGACAACAAAAGAAGTTAGTGAAATTTCCTTTGCATATGGATAAAATTCGTACAATGATTTGTAATAAGAGTTGATAACATAAGAAAAAGTCAGCCTTTTGCAAACTAAGAACTGTACATCAAATGATCATCTCTGATTGTGGTCCAAAGTGCCTTCTGTTCTATTTGGTGAGGATAGGCATATACAGCTTGGATGAGGCACAAGTTCATGTCAAATTACACCGCAGAGGAATCCATTTTGCAGACTCTGCCTTGACCTCAAGTTCACAAGTCAGAGGACGACAGAACATTTTCAGCTCAGGCCACAACAACTATGATGACTATGAGCAGAATGATCCCAAAAATCACCAGAAGCAAACAGAACTGCATGAGAAAAATTTTATGTCAGTTCCTTTCAGCAAAAATGGAGATGAAAACATGTAGAATGCACATAGTTATCATTCTAACTCACAAGTCCTCTGCTAACTTTTTGGCTGAAGTAAGTTCAAAATTTTCATCATACCAAATTTTTAAAACAACTCAGCCAAGCATATGTGGTATAAATAATTTATCCATGCGCAAAAAATGATTACATAGGAAAGCAGTGACCAGTTCACCAGCAGTTGAGGATGCAATAAACCTACATATGTCTGAACATTTTATGCCTCAGTACATGCAGATATCTATTCCATAATTTTAGTCCATCTTTCCATTTTATTTTGTTCCATAATATATTCCACTTTCTTCTTTTTTACATTATGGTTTACATGTAAATTACCTATTATGCCTCTATTTAATTTTATTTCATTAATTGCAATTTACAATTCATATGCTATGTTATTAATCATGATTTTGTTGTTTGAATGATACTTAACTATTTATTCTATATTTGAAATGGGCATAATAGGAAAGCTATTGGAATATTTTTATTCTTTAACCATAATAATTACCATTTCTTAATCTACCTGAAAAAGAAAGTGGATTAAAATTATGGGATGGAAGGAATATAAATTTTGGTTGCTGCACCATTTTAATTCCTTTGTTTCCAGATAACTACCTTTAAAGCTCCAAATAGAACTTACAGCCAATTCCAATAAACAAAATTTAAGCATCACAATATACATCAATTATAGTTTCCGAATAGGCAGAAACCAAACCACACAAGTATTGCAAAAAGCAAGCTTTACCATGGATGAATTAGATTTTTGGAGCTGGGAAGCCTTTGCGAGATGGGTTGTAGCTTGAGTAGTTGCTGCATGAGAGTTCTCAATGTTTGAACCAATATCATCTGCAAGAAGAACACTTTGAGATTGTGCACAAACGAGGACAAATTTCAAGAAACCAAAGAGGTAAGAATGTCAGACATAAAAATATTGTGCTATCTGGACATAAGAACATGTCGTACCAATCATAACTCCTTGCTCATGTACCAAGACTGCTAAATCTTTGAAGATCTCATTTACTTCACTGATTTGTTGCTGAATTTCTTTAATCCCTTGCTCTCTTTCTTCAATGATAGCTTCATTAAATGAAATTTCATTGTCCAAAAATAAAACCTCTTGTCTGCTAAAAACAGTATCAATCAGTTGGCTGGCATAAACAAAGTTCTAATCTAGGTGCTCAGACTCAATTGGTCATTTACTTCAGAATGGAAGGCCCCATTTCTCACCAACTTAAGTTTGATCATATGTATTTAGACCCCAAGTTCAAGAATATATAGTTGTTTACTTAAGTTGGAATTCAAGTTCCCATTTCCTGCCAACTAAGCACCTGCAAGCAATATAGTTCCACCAAAAACTCCGTACTATTTTGAAAGAAGCCATCAAATCAAAGAAATCACTCTTGAGGAATATTTAACTATTGGTGTAATATCTTTTTTTTGGTCCAAATTTGGTTACTCTTGATTATACAAATCATCCAATGAAGAAATAGAGCTTCAAGAAACAGTGAATGATGTCATGCATGTGCACATGTAAATCTCACTGGAACTTCAAGGAAAAGAAATTCCTATTTACTCTGTTTACTCCGTGGAAAGAAGTTCTAAGGAAAAAAGCCTTAGAAACAACAGTTACTGTATTTTTGATGGAGTGTGATCAACAGAAAGAGAATTTGCTTAATATTTCAAAGGACAGCCAACAAACCATAATTAAAAAGAAAATTCTCATTTGATTTTTCCTTTTAACAAGTCGCTTGAAACTTTATTTCACAGATCGATGGAAAAGGCTCCACACTCCACACTCAAGAAGGGAAAAACAAATGGAAGAACAAATTACCAAAATTTCAAAACTAATCAAGGATTTAAGCAAACAACTCAAAGACATCATAAAAGTGACAGATTTACGACCCTTGGATGCCACCAGAATTAATGCAAACAAATTCTCAGGAGTTACTGTACAGAACAAGCAATTTGTAACTTACCAAGAAATAGAGGATATAAAAAAATTCTTACCTTTTCGACTCTAGAAGAAGAGATTGTTGCTCAGAACTTCTAGATGAACTGAGATCAGGCTCATGGGCATCATATCTGCACAACATTTATCCATCATATCAGTTAAAGCAGGAAGTTGGAATCACATATTTACCCAAACACAAAAACAATTCTTGACAATATACTAATGTCAGCATTTCTTTTCTAATCAAGTGCAAGGTTTAAAGGTTTAATGGTCATGTGGAATCATCAACTTATATGGCCAAACAATCTCAGCAAAGCCTATCAACAAAATGATATGCAATGCATGAAATTTTGTGCACTACAAAGTTTATCCCCATATAAGCTAATTTTCTAATTCCCAACTATTTGGCTATGTGAGAGTAACGAATTAGTAGCCACACCAAATTACAACACTAATGAGGTCCGCTGATAAAGATTAAAGAGCTAAACTAATTAAGAGTGAGTGTGTGTATGTGTGATGACTGTAACTGAATCAATTGATTTCAGCCCTCAATAGTGTGATCACATCCTGGAGTCAAAATTCAGAAAATTTGGATGCGACTGAACATTGCTCAACATGTAACTGCTACTGAGTGGGTTTGATAGTTCAGTTCCAACTTCACCAGATATTTAACTCCAAAATCACTACATTAAATTAATGCATAAATGTTGAGAAATAAATATAGATGCCCTGATTAGACTCTGTATATTTCAGCACCTCACTTCCTTCCAAATTTAACAAAACTTCAAGAAGCTCTTAAGCAGGGGAACTTTTTCCATAAATCATTCTCGAGGTCATATCAAATTGAGAACGGAGATGTATTGATGACATTAACAATTGAGTAAGCATGTCACACCTTTTATTTCAGCATAGCATATGTTACGCATGTCAGCAAAGATAATTGATCAGTGAGATAGAAAGGGCTTTCATTTACAACCACAAGTATATAGGTTCAAATTTTGACAGGAATGATTAAATGCAAAATTGTTAAGCAGTAGGACTGCTTCCAAAATTTGCCTCTTATGATCTGACTTCAAAATACGATTGATAATGGCCTCCTCAGTACTGTAAGTTTCAGCAGGCTATAGTCCAATATGATACAAATAAGCATTATGCAAACCGTTGGAAAAGAAAGGCGCATAAGCACCAACCAAATCAAGCAAATACATGCTTAAGGAACAGTTATAGTGTACAGTAACAGTTACCTGGATTGAAGAACTTTGGGAATGAAAGGAGCATATATTGTTTCCCTCTCAGCAGCAAGCCTTTGGGCCTTCTGAAATTCATTAAGAGCAGTCCTAAACTCCTTTGCAAGCTTAGCATCATTGATCTTTTTGGCCGGCTGCAGTGCAAAGAAGAGGTTTCCATAACTGAGAATACAACCAAATAACTCCAAACATTTGACAAGCACAAAGAAATATATAATAGGTAGCCCTCTTCTCGAAGGATAGTATTCGAAAGAGTGAATGCAATATCTACAAGCACATAATAAAATGAACGGAAGGAGATGGAGATATGCAGAGACAAAAGTAACAGACAAACAAACAAAGAAGAAATTATTCTAATCCAAATTAGATGAGTCTTTTAAGAAAATGAGTTCCTAATTGAAAGAAAAATGGAAAATGACCCCTAATGACGGAAAACTTGTTATTACTTTAGTGGGTAAGTTGCAAATGTTCAATGCCAAAGGGATACTGTCATAGCGGCTGAGCTACAAGGAAAAGTGACCAGTGAAGAGATACAATCATATCATCGGGCATACCAGTGAATTGTTCAAGTGAAACGCCAAAAAAATCCCAGTTACCATTGCGACAAAAACTGAGGACCATAAATTTTGTTGTGTCCAGCCTGATCAATATACTAAATTTGCAAGTCTGAAAAAGAACAACCGTACAATAAAAAGAAAACACTTACACTAACTTCTTCATAATGATCGGAATCACTGGCTTGCCTGAGCTTTGCGGAAGTCTCTTTTACCAAATCACTAATACGTTGTCTAGTCTTGTGCCTGCCAAATAAAGAAAATCCAGTATAAGGACCACTCCAATTATATCACGATACAAAACAAAAAGTCAGTTGAATTATAATTGCTATTTAATCCACAGCAACGGAAAAAAAAATGAAAGAAAAGAAAAATCAGAAAGGATTGAGAAACTGAACAGCTTATCCCGCAATTCGAGAGTGTCTTTAGAAGTTCCGAGAGAATTGACGAGGCGGGTGAAGGAGTAAACGGCAGTGTTGATTTGGAAAATTCCGGCGGCCACAGCTTGAGAAGGATCTTTGGTTTGGGGTTGTTTAGGCAGGAAAGGCCTTCCAGCCTCAAGATCCTGAAAGCTCATGATGAATTTTGTGGGTTGGGAACCAAAATTGAAGGGGTAATGCTGTGAGAAAGGAAGATTAAAATTAAAATGCAAAGGTTGAAGGAGAAGAGGAATTTGAATGGAAGTTTAGTTGGAGTTGGAGGCTTGTAGCTGTTGGTGTACCGTTCAAGTCAAATTGTGGAAGGAAGAAGCTTCATGGTGGGCCCAGGAACTTACGGTCTGTTTGGATTTTGGGAAATTGTTTGAGCGGTGTTGTGTCGGGTGTCGGAAAAATGAAATGAGAATGTCGTTTTGGAGTTTGTTGGAACTTTCTTTTCCTTCGGGGGGCGCCAAAACAGAATAACTGGTTGCATTATTGCCACGCCATTTTGCCATTTATTACCATTTCACCTGGGGAGGGACTATTCGTTTGGTACGTCCTGCCCATAAAACTGGGTATTCCTGCCGATAATTTTTATGAGTTTCGATAATTTTTTATCGTATATAAACTCCGTTCAATCCTAATCCAATGAAAAGCCGGCTTATAGGCTTTGCAAATAAATCACGGGATTCGCTCGGCCGGTTATTTTATTATAAAATAAAAATTTTGCCAATTCACCTATTTGCCACTTTTAATTTTATATATTTTTATAATTATTTCATTAATTGATAACATCTACAAATATAAGGGTTGAAGGCTCAAAAACTCCAAAAAGAGTTTAAAATAAAGGCCAATGAAAGTTTTATCAATTAGAAAGTCAAACATAAAAATCAAGTTCGACCGATCAGATTTAACTTCTTCCTGATATACGAAAATCATCTGACATACACCATCATTTAATTGCCGTCACCTATAAGTATAGAATATACCTGTCACGAAATAGGACAACTATTTGAACATTGCTTAAATTTCTCTAACTCTATAAATAACAAATTTCTTTTTAAATAAACACACATTTCTTTTCTCTCTCTAAATAATATAAATTCTCTCTCTAAAAGAGGTTTTCTGTCATTTGTTAATTTAAGTATCGAAGTGTCGACGTCCGATAATACCATTTTAGCAAGTTCTATCTACACCATTCCGATTTGGATCAACTTCCCTCATCCATCAAACCTTTTGTTCACTTTAATACGAAGATATTTCGTCTTTATGAAAATTCGTGATCTATCATTAATTATCTAAAATATTAAAAAAATATATAAAAAATATCAAATTGTATACATTTATTGATATATTATATCATTTTTGTGGCATAATTTTTTTATGTTTTTATATAATATAATGTATATTTTATATATAAAATTTATAATTTAAATTTTTTTTATAGTAGGCTAGCTCGTGTCCGTTCCAAGCTCGCTCAAGCGCACCCCCGCATCAGACTCACTTTTTATCTATCTCAACTTGAATAGATAAATATCTTTTAAAAATTTGGGTTCAATCGGAACCATATCCTACTCTAATAATTAATACGCAATAATTTGAACATCATTGAAAATTGATTCAGTATATTGAAACTATCGTAAGTCAAAAATATAAATCGTTAAATTATTTTTTTCACCTAATGGCTCAAATTTAATGATATATGCTCAAATTTAATGATATATGATACATTGGATATATCAATCATCTCCTTTATATTCTTTATTTTTAATAAAAAAAATTAAAATTAAAATATATGTTCTGACAGCGAACGTAATTAGGTGAGTTGGTGCGCGGTGCTATGTGCATTGTTAAATTAGATGAAATAAAATGTACTCGCCTAATCCGACGGTGCATGTGTGCATGCCTCGTTCCAACACACCAAAATAATTTTTCTTGATCCATTTAACAATTTTTCATTTAAGTAAAAATTCAATCTATTTATAATATGATACCTTGCATTTGTAGCTTATATTGATTAAACTTAATTTTTATGTTGGTAACTTTCGGAGAATTTTAAAATATTTCAATTTTGAATGCGTCAAAATAAAATAATCTTTATGATGTATTTTTTAATTAAAAAACTGTATGATGCATCTTTTAATTGTATTATATAAAACTCAAACTTGCAACTATTTAAGGTATAGATAATTATTTCGATAATTATATTTAGTACCGGACTAATTATTATTTTTTTCATTAGAGTAATTATTTTTGTTTTTGTTAATATTTTGCTACAGTTACCGAATAATTTTTTAGTAATTATTGATACATCATTTTAAGAGAATTTGAGATGAAAAATTAAAATATATCAATAATGATAAATTCAATAAAATAATAATAATAATTGCTTAATCAATCGGTAAGGAAAACCTCGAAAATGAAAACCGCGTGTCCACGTTCTGCCACCGTCGTCTGCACGTCAATCTATTTTAATTATCTACAACCAACACTTCTTTTGCTTATGGACGATGCTTATTAAAGTAGTACCTTATCGACATTTTTACCCTCTTTTTTTTTTTTTTTTTATTAAGGGAGACAAATGTACAATAAAGGAAGCGTCAAACTTTTAAGAGTTATCCTAGAAGGTATAACATAACAACTTATCCTCTTTCCACAGCTTCGGCAGAGGAAAACTTCCGTGAAAAAAAACAAAAGAAAAATGCTCTGAATCCTCTGATACGATCGCTCGTTTCTCGTTCTATTGATTTCTTTCGGTTAAAAGATTGTCTTGATCGCTGATCAGAATCCATGGCGGTTAGTTACGAAATCCTTATCTCTCTCTCTCTCTTTTCCTAGAGATTTGATTTTTGTTTTTATTTTTTCGGTTACTGGTTTGCTCTCTCTCTTTTTGTTTTTTAAACTGTGCTTATTGAAAGTTCTGAAGGAATGCAAACGGAATATATATGCTCAATTTATTTCTGGGTGTATTAAAAGTTATTATTTTGTTTTCGGGAATTTTTTGAATTGCATATTTGAGGGTACAATCTCAATATCAAACCCAATGCTAAAGATGTACAATATCTTTTGATGTTGCTAGCGAGACGGGGTGAAATCAATTGTTTGGTTTGGTTTCGTCAATTATTGTTAGTTAGGTTTGAACGTTCAGTGATAAGGAAGTAAAATATTCAATGAAAGGAATTGATTGGAGATATTAATATTTGCTTCATTGATCATGCTGAAAGTATATGTTTTGTAGAAGTGGAGTCATAGAAAAATGGGATCAGTCTACTGACTCTTAAATATTTTGCCTTATTATGGCTTAAGCGAAGCAGATATTATAGTTGATTTTATACGTAGATTTTCTTTTTGTTTATCAATTATTCCCACAACCATTTTCATAGCAACATGCCTGTTGTGCTATTTTGCTTGGTATCCAAATTGCTGGGGGTACTTATATGATAGGTCCATGATGGAGAAGAAAAAGTAATATGTTTTTGAGTAATCCTAATGTCCAATTAAATGGTGGGTGTGAGGATTATTTTTCTTTCCTTTTTTTTTCCTTCTTCCTTCTTCTTCTTTTTTTAAAAAAAAAAAAAAAAATGAACTGCTTGCTGTTACTTTGATTTTGATTGGTGATGTAAATATGATTTTTCTTGAGAGAATGTGCTTATTTATGAGTTTATACATTTTTTTTCTATAATAATGAATTAATTAATCTGCTTCTTAAGGTTTGGTTGTATGGTTTTGAACTCATTTCTTGTTAAATGGTGGATAATGGGGTAAACAGGGAATGCACATAGGCATAGATAGGTCTTCTTCTAGATCCTTTATCACAGAGTCATCCATCCCCATGCCATTGTTTGCGAGCAGCTGTTGACAAGGCCCTTTTCCCTAAATATCTTAGGATACGACGTTATGTTTGCTAGGAAATTCATATTCACTAGAGCTATTTATATTAGATTTTCACAGGCTGCTCTTAAATTTCTCAATTTGCTTCTTACAATTGAAGAATTATTTCATTTTCAATTTAAACAAGGCTTCCATTTGGGAATAGAATCCCTTGTATTACTGTGTATATGTGGAGTCATCAAGTGCAAAGAGAGATTTTGAATTGAAGGAGTGTTTGAATTTGACATTACAATTGTATTTTATCATATTTCTCTAGAAAGGCATGCTTAAGGGTGCCTGTTTCAAATGCACGCCTTAGCCATGAATTCTCTAGATATATATTGTTATATTTTTAATGTTTTTCCATGTTGTGGTAATACTTGTATTATAATTAATTATTTATCAAAATGATAAAGTCCTATCCACCTTTTTCCCTTCTATTTCCTAATTTTCTTTATATTACACTAGATTGGTGTATTTACTCTTTTTTTTCCCTGTCACAACAGGTGAAAACAGTGAAAGTCAGCAATGTTTCCTTAGGTGCAACAGAACAAGATATAAAGGAGTTCTTTTCTTTTTCTGGGGAAATGGATTATGTTGAGTTGCAGGGGTCAGTTTCAAGTTATTTCAGTTTCACTTTTGTCTTTTCCTTTTTATGCATGACTGTCTGTTTAGCAGATGAGAAGAAGTTTTCAAATTTTGAGTAGAATTAGATATATGTCTCATTGGTGAAATGAGAATAAGGTTCATAATTGCTTGCAGATGGTAATTATCATATCATATTATGTTCATGTATCTTCTACCTTGTTTTGTCAGTGTTAATGAGCGGTCTCAAGTTGCATATGTCACCTTCAAAGATCCACAAGGGGCAGAGACTGCTGTTCTTCTTTCTGTGCGTTACTCTCTGAATATTTTTCCTGCACTTTTTTATTATGTTAATTGACTTTTCCGTTGGACAAGCTAATATGTGCTTATAGTAAAGTGTTAGTCGGTAGGTTCATAGTTTCAGTTATTGTTGCAAATCCCATACAAATATTTACTTCATTAAGTGAATGCCATGTCTTCAATGATCAAACCTTTGTTTCTCAATTTCTGTGCTTTTGAAAAAGATGTCTATAATTTTCATTGATTACTGAAACTAATGCACTCTTATATTTCTTGAAATACTTTGTTGAGTAATGAGAATGATTCCTGCTTCTGAAAAATGATCTAAGGTTTTATTTGTTTTAGAAATTTTGGTAAGTTGCACCAGCTGGAACTAGTTTAGACAATTGTATAGATTTGGAAGCTTATGTAGCAACCAGTTGTAATATTAATATCTCATTCCCCTGATGCTGTTCTGATTCGTATCAGTTTATGAATTTATGTTTCATTTGTTGTGGGATTTTATTTTTGCTCTGTCCAAGCTTTGTCTTGTGTGTTTTGGTCTAAAGCTGTAAATTTAATTATTTTACATCTTCGTTAATGATCGTGACTTACTAACAACTTGGCTCAATCCTGAACTGCTTCTAGATAAGATGAGGCTTTTTGCTTTGTGTATTACTTGGCTGGCCCTTTAATGCGTTATTACCAAATCTACTGCATATAATATGTCTTCCACTATTGTTTTGTTTTGTCCGCTTCTTTCCTTTTTGTTTTCTTTCATTTAATATATTTTTCCTTATGACGCTGATTTTTTTTATCTTGTTTTCCTTGTAAAGTAAATTGCTCCGAACTTCTTATTCATGTGTAATAAATCTGCATGGTTTTTCTTCAGGGAGCAACAATAGTTGATCAGTCAGTTACCATAGAACTGGCACCAGATTATAAGTTACCAGCTGCTGCTTCAGTACCTACTACTGTGAGACCATTGATAGAAATTATTAAGAATAATTATGTATTTATAAAGTCAATACCTTCTAATTTACCTGCAAAAGAATAATTTCCAATGCCATGAAATGTATGATCTCACAGGTTGCAGAGACAACAACTGCATCCGGTGGTGAATCTGCTATCCAAAAGGCTGAGGATATGGTAAGTAGCATGCTTGCAAAGGGCTTCATATTGGGAAAAGATGCAGTCAATAAAGCAAAGGCATTTGATGAGAAGCACCAGTTCACATCAACTGCCACCTCGAAAGTTGCTTCTCTGGATCAAAAAATAGGTTTCAGTGAGAAATTTAGTGCTGGCACAACCCTTGTGAATCACAAAGTGAGGGAAGTTGATGAGAAGTTTCGGGTTTCAGAAACTACCAAGTCTGCAATTGCAGCTGCTGAGCAGTCAGTCAGCAATGCTGGATCTGCTATTATGAAGAACCGATATGTGCTAACTGGGACTTCGTGGGTTACAGGTGCTTTCAATAGAGTCGCCAAGGCAGCTGGGGATGTAGGGCAGAAGACAAAAGAGAAGGTTGAGGCTGAGGAGGGACAAAGTCGAAGAGCGGAAGGATACACACAAATTGAGGAGTCGGACTCTCCAAATATGAGTGAGCAGATGTCCAGGAGCTCACATTAATTAATTCAGTTCTTGCTTTTGCTTTTATAAAGGTTATGTAGATATCTCTCACTAGGCAGTATGGAATTTCAACATTTTACCTGTGCTTTTTATTGTCAAACTTGCCATACAAACTCGAAATATGCTGTTCATCTCTTGCTTTTTTTCTTTTTTCATATATATATATATATATATATATATATATATATATATATAATTTACCTATAAAAACAAGTTAAAATTGGCCATGTTATTACCTGTTTGAAGTCAATCTTTTGTCGGTGGATTTCTTGTTCATAGAAATAATAAAACTTTTGGCTGATTTCCATGTATTATATTCTACTTCCTCTCACTCTATGCGTATCTCTCCTTGGTTAATGCCTTAATGTAGAAAGATGAAAGAAATGGCAGTATGAGACCGAGGACAGAATGGAATTTAAACTTTGTTCCCCTCCTCAGATTTTGGTCCATGCAGAATCTCGTGAAGCTACAATTGGCCGCCCATTTTTGGCTTTATTTAGCAAAATTCAAGGATCTTAAATTGTTTCCCGATAATTACGCTATGATATAATTGATACCCGGTCCCGTTAAACTCAGAAAATTCTAAAAAGTTTGAATTTATGAATATTTTCAGTCAAAAAAGCATAACAATACTTTTGATCCAGTCAGATATTCATCGTAAATGGCGTAATTTCCCTCGAGTAACCCCAAACAGAACCCAAAAAAATTCTCGTCTACCGCATTCTATGGATCATAAATCAGGATTCATAATTACACACGCCACAAAATGGTATACCAGCATGCACCATGGGGCAGAAAGCAGAGACAAAATTAATAAGAAAATGGCAAAGAGAGATGATGGAGGAGGCAAAGACAATGCCATAATATGAGATTAGAAGCAGATGCAATTTACATAATTAATCATATAAATAACCCATCAAATTATAACATACCAATTCATTCTTAATTTGATTATACAAAACAGCATTTCAATCCGTTGCTCTCTTAATTTCCCTATCATAATTCCAAGCCCAACAGATGATTGCAATTCCAAACTAATCAACCTAACCCCATTTCTTACCTTCAGCACCATGAATTGTCAAACGCCGCTGACGTTATTGCCTGAGAAAACTCCTGAAAATTTATACACCCATCGCCGTCCATGTCCGCCTCCTTTATCATCCCCGTCAGCTCCTCCGCCGTCAATGCATGGCCTAATTTCGCCATCGAATGAGCCAACTCCGCCGGAGTTATATATCCGTTCCCATCTCTATCAAACATTCTGAATATTTTCTTCAATTGATCCTCTGTGTAAGGGCTCTTCGCCTGAACAAGGTCGGGCTCTACAAGGGCTACAAACTCTGAGAATTCGATTAACCCATTGCTGTTCTTGTCTGCTTTCTGTATCAATGACTCCAATTGATCTTCGCTTGGCTTCAGCCCCAGTGATCGGAGTAACGATCCGAGCTCCAACTGCGTCAAGCTACCATCGTTGTTCCGATCAAATGACCGGAATATTTCACGTAGCTCCGCCAGCTGTTCGTCGTCAAGCTTCTCCGGTCCCTTTCCGCTCATATCTGTTTCCTGATTCCTTCTCTTAAAAATGTTTAACAACTTCAATACTTCCTAATCCCGATTATATAAACATGGAAACCTGCTAATCATCTTTTAAAGATGAAATCGCGGCAGATCATAATAAAATCAAGAGTAAAAATTTCCTTTAACAAGGATTCCGAATCCAAAATCAAACAAAGAAAGTAACAGGTTTTCCCTACAAAATCCTGAGAAATCCGCAATGTAAAAAAACAAAATCCAAAGCGATGATAAATTATATGTTATATTCTGAAAAAGATATATAAGGGGCAGAGGTGGAGAAAAAGAAAGGAGAATAAAATATTTAGGAGGTGGAAGTGGGTTTGTTCGTTTGTGTTTTTTGTATGTATTTATTTGTGTTTTCGGTTCAACGACGCTGATCCTTCTCGTTGGGCTAAAAAATTGGATCTAGAAAATGGGTACGTGCGTGATGGTGACTTCTGGATATTCCTAAACCTAAACCTAATCCTCACCATAAATATATTAATGAACGTCGAATAAACTATGTTAGAAAGACTGTTTCATGGTTTTCAAATTATATAAAAATGTGGTAAGACTTTCACGACGGAGTTGTTGCTTTCTTGCTAACGTTACATGTGGACTATTATTTGGCTACTTTTTTTTTCCATATTTTTTGTGGTTTGTCAAGATCTAAGATAAGGTAGTTTAGAGTTTTAATTTAAAAAAATAAAAGTTTAGAATTCGTCTCGGATTAGATAGTTAATGATGCATATCAAAATAAAAAAATAAATAAATTAAATTGGAGAATATGACATTTTTGGACCTTTTTTTTGTTTGTTTTAATTTGGGAATTATCATGTAATCTCCTAAGATCATACGGCTGATCTCCAATTACGATAAAAAAAACTATATATTTAAATGTTTTCAAGGATATGTTTCAATTGATTTTTTTTTAAAATATAACAACGGAAAGTTTTGATGGTTTCCTTCTTACTGTTTTAATAAGTAATTAAGTAAATGGAGTGGCTAATATTAGAAAATAACAAAAAAATATGTAATATTATATTTATAATTGGCTATATCCGGAGTATACTAAAAAAATAAAAAATCAATTGAAACTTATCCTTGAAAACATTTAAATATGGGTCATTTCTTTCTAAAAAAATAAAAAATAAATAAAGAAAGAAAATTTTAATGATTGTTTGCACAGAGAAAATAAATAAATGAAACATCACGTATAGGGTTTGATTTATACCAAAAGACTTGAGGAAATTATGCCAAATACCCTCCTTTTTTGTTTTGTTTTAAAAAATGCCATAGGGTTTTTCATCGACTTTCACATTTGGGTTATGCGTTTCAAATATATCTATTTTTAAATTAAAAAATTTATATCAGAAATACCCTATTTTACATCTTTTTCGTTTTTTCTATTGATATTTGGAGGCAATTTTTCATCTTTGTAACACCCCCAAATTTATATTTGTAATGCATAACTTATTATTATGCATGATTAATTATTTTATGGTAAGTCTTGGGGTGATTAAAGTTGGTAATGATAGAAAATTTTGAATGTGTGCACCGTTAAATATGTTCGGACCAGAAAAATCCGAGGATGGGTGACCCAGCAGGCAAAGTGAGATTAATATTAAATATGAAAGTACATGTTAGGTGTAGTCTATTTATATAATTTGAGTAAAAATTGAGGTCAAATAGACATTTAAAAAGGCAAAAGAAGGAAAATCAATTCTGATAATTCTGAAAATTTGGGTTTCAGACTGGCTACACAGGCTGTCGAAACTAAAAGTATATCAAAATGATATCAAAATGAGATGAAATCTTTACCATATGTTCTTGAATATATAGTGACACTCAAAGAAAAATTTCATGGCAATCCGATATAGGGATTGGAAATTCATATTTCGGAGTGAAAAAATCGAAATTAGGTCATTAGGAGGGTCAAATCCGGAAATTTAACCATGATATTTTACATGAGATGATATTTTGGTGTAATAATTATGCATATGTGAGTTCATGATAGTAGGATAAGCCTAAGTGCCTATATGGGTGACAAGTGGCTAATTTTCTAGCCATTGAATTCAATAGTAATTGGATGAATTTTGGTCTCTACTTTTGTATAATTTTAGTACCCTATACAAAGAGGAAACTCACATAAAATATCTAGAAAATTCGACCATCTTCTCCCCTTTTTATTCTCAAAACCAAAATAGCTTCTAGGTTCACTCTCCTCCATTCTTTCTTCTTCTCAAGCTTTATCTCTCCATAAATTTAGCTCAAATTAGAATTTCATACTCAAAAATTCTTATTCTTTCATATAGGGAAGAGTTTGTAGCAAGAAAAGGCCAAGAAACATAAGAATTAAGGTAAAATCTCTAAGGCACACTTTGATAGTTTTGTGAGTTTGAGCTTGAATTTGAGGGATATTTTATACTAGCATGTAGAGTAGGGTTAGGTGAGCTTAGTAGTGATTTTATATTGTTTAAATTAATGAAATAAACTAGTGTTTTTATTCCTTGAAATTTCAACCAAAAGAGGAACCAAAAGGGAAAGGTCATTCTAAGGAAGGAAAAGGCAAGGATAAGGTGGAATAGACATCAAGGAGAGTCAAATAAGGTTAGTGGATACAAATTACAATTAATTAAAATTATTTTGATAAATTTATCTTGAAATTCCTATTATGTAACTATGTGAATTAGGGTTAATTGATTAATTAACTTGATATAAGTTGATATTGTGATGAGTTAAACTAGTATGAACTTGATTTAGTGAAGAAAGCAATTTGAAAGTGTGAACCCTAGTGATGGCCGAATAGAAATCCTTGGGTAATTACCATGTAATTTAATATTAAATGCTTTATTTGATTATATATGGACAATATAAGATGTGAAAAGAATAATAAACTTGATAAAAATAAAAAATGATAAGAGTATGTGAATATGTATATAAGTACATAATGATGAAAGTGGTGATACTTTGAGAAATCTTGTGCAAATTAAGCATATTATGCTATAATGGTGTTTAAATAAATAAGAAAATAAATATAGTATAAAAAGGAATGATTAAAAGTTATGAACGTGAAAATTTCCATTGTGGCCGAATGGCCAATATGAGTAAAACATTTTGATTTGGCTATATTTTGATGATATTCTGGATATATTTGAAAAATGTATAGCTGATAAGTTTAAATGATTGGAAAATTAATTCTGTGTAGGTTAGTATAAGACGGTTATCATAAAAAATAATATAATAATGATATAAAATATGAAAATGAAATAAAAAGTTATGCCCTTAGTGTCAGTGGGTAATTCAGGATCTTAGAATAGTATGGCTAGCCATAAGGGTACTCATCCCGTGGTGTTCTGTCTCATTATTATTATACTCTGTTATTGCTTTGAAAAATATTGATTATTCTGCTTTTGTTAGCCGGCTTATTATTGATAGTCCGAGGAGTAGTCGCATACTCCCAAGCAGTGTGGACACTCCCCGGTGACTGAATTTGCTTATCCGCTTATCCGGTTCATGAATTTTCCTACTGTCAATAACTAGGGGCAAAATGAAAATTTTATATAAAACTATGTGAAATGGAGAATTTTGGCTTTAGAGATATTGAAAATGTGAACAAAAATGATATAAGATGAAAAATGAAACATATATGCTTAATAAGGGTAAAATTGAAATTTTACATCCAATGAAAGGTAAAATAGTCAATCGCCGGTAAAAATAAAATTAAAAGAATTAAAATAGTCCATTTGACTAAAAAGAGAAAAATTTGTAATTAATGAGTATAAGGACCAAACGGTAATTTTATACTTAAGAAAAATTTTCAGGGACTAAATGGTAATTTACGAAATTAAAGTTAAATTCGTGTCGGAAGAAATTTACTGAGTCAAAATCGAAGTTAAAATGAATAAAAATAAAAAAAAAAGTCAACCAAAAGTCAAAGTCGGTCAACATAACAGAAAAAATCAACTGTAAGGATAAAATGGTAAATTTCTACTCTGACTGATAAATTATTGAAATTAAATAAGAAAGAAAAGTTTGAGACTATCTAATGAATAATTGGATATGAAATGAATAAATTATGAATTTATGAAATTATAAGAATTTAATAAAATAATAGTGATTAAATCGAAATAAATAGACAAATTAAGTTAGTTGAAATTCTTTGTAAGTGTATCCACCATTAAGCAATTAGATTTGCTTAGCGTGTAGTTTTATGACTGCGCACAGGGACAGATGCCAAAGAATGAGAATTGAAGAAAGAAATGGCATGTACATAGAAGATCATATTTTTGAACTTTTATCTTGTAATTATATGTAAATTATTATGTCAAGAATGAGAATTATTGGTATGTAATATTAACCTAATTTATGAGTTTGATGGATACAAATGAATATAGTATGGATTAGATATGTATGACGTGTATGATGAACTGTGATTATAGAAGTGTTGTGAATTGTTGATTGAAGTCTGAGAGTAGGAAGAATATTATTGGGAGTACCATTTGACTTTTTACAGGTTTGGGAACTAAGAAAAATTAAGCCATTGCAAATTTTTTCGTTAAAATCAAAATAACAACTTATTATTTATAAGGGTATTAATGAACAATGTAGGTCTTAAATTTAGTTAAGAAGGCATTTCAATCTCAGGCTTTTTTCATTTCTGTCGTCTGTTCATCTCTTAGGGTTTTTAATCTTTTAGGGTTTTTCATCTCTGAGGGGTGTTTTATCTGTTCATTCAACTTCAATAATTGATTTTTGAAGTTATTTGGTTGATATCGACAACTTCTTGGAGAGTTATTGCGTTTCATCGAGTTTTTGTTTATAGAAGTATAGTCATCTTCGATTAATTGCCGGTAAGTACATAGTTTTATTTTTTTCACTTCATTGTCATGCAATAGTGTATTTTGGTATTTTTTGGTTATTTTTGACAATGTGTGATCAATCGATAAATTTTTTTGGTTTTATTAAGTGAGATGAATGAGATTTTGCATATATATTTTTTATTGTTTGCAACCTTTTTACACATTGTGGATTGTTAGGTCATTATTTGTTCATGAAGTAAATACAGTGTATTAGTTTTGAAAATAGTTCATTATATTGTATGAGATATTGGTAAAAATTGAGTATATTGTTTTAGGTTGTAGTAAAACCAATTTTATTTAGTTGAAAATTAGGCACTGGAATCATTATATTAGTTTTTAGTAATTCAATACACTGTATGTTTTTGTGTCTAGAGTCAATACATTATATTTTGTTATCAAAATACAATATATATTTCTTTTTATAATCATATGTATTTTATTTTTCATGAAAGAATATACACTATATTTAGTTGCTATAAGTTTAATAGAGTATATTTAGTTTTTATAAATAGAGTATACAATATATTTAGTTCAGTTACAAGACTTAATACAACGTTTTGTTATTTCTAAAAAGAAAACACAGTGTGCTATGAAAAGAAATTACAGTATATTTTATATTGTCCAATGATAATACACTCTATTTATATCATGTATAGAAGTGAATACAATGTAATATTACATAGTGTTTTACAGTGTATTACAATTATATTTTTTTACTAAAAATACATGGTATTGAGTGTAATGGATGAATTTTTTTCACAAAATACACTATATGTTAGTGTATAGAAAACAAAAATGTATTGTATTTTACTTGTGTAAAAAAGGGAATACATTGTGTGTTAGTGAAAATAATAGAAAATACACTATTTTTTACTTATGTAAAAAATGAGATACACTGTATGAATGAAAATGAATTTTTTTTCACAAAATACACTGTATTTTACTTATGTAAAAAATAAAATACATTGTATGTTAGTGAAAACAAAAAAAAATGTAACAAACAAAATATATTGAACCAAGTAAAATGAATGATTTTTTTTCCACAAAATACATTGGATGTTAGTGTAAAGAATACAAAATACACTGTATTTTACTTATCTTTCATGTTATACATGTTTGATTTGTTTATTAGTTTTATGTTTGTTGATTAAATTTTTGGAATCAAATTATAAACCTAATATATGTTATTCTTTGTAGTTAATTATGTCATATTCCACATCTTCTCGATCTTACAAGTCTTCTCAATCTCGCAAGTCTTCTCAATCTCGCAAAACTATTGGTCCTTTTGAAATATTAAGGAGGATAGAGAAGCCAACAACACCAAAAAAGGCTGGTGATGCATTTGTTGATCCAGAAGATTACTGCAAATGTAATGTTTCTTTTGTAATGGAAGATGATATTCCTAGGATAATTGCTAAAACATTGAATAAGAATCAGAAGAAGCTTTTTAGAGCATCATGTTTTGGATTTTTTTTGGACATGCCTAAGGTTGTGGCTCAAGGGCAAGTTGTACATTTGTTATTGTTAAGGGAGATTTGTACAACTAATGATGAAGAAATAACAGTTAAGGTAAATGGTGTAGTTTTAAGATTTGGAATAGTTGAATTTGCTATTGTTACTGGTTTAAAGTGTAGTGGAGAGTTTGACTGATCAAAGTTATCAAGTGATGGTAGTTCGTTGATTGATAAGTATTTTCTTGGAAATGTGAAAATCTCAAAGAAGTTGATAAGTAAGGTTTTTTTGAGAGCAAAGTATGTGTCAGATGAGGATGCAGTGAAAGTTGCAATATTATATTTGGTTCACTGCTATCTCTTGTTGGGGTTGACAGTGGAGCATTTGACGATTATCCATGGGAAAATGAGGTTTTCAATATGACGTTAAAAAGTATAAAGGGAATTTTTCGAAAAGGTTATGATGGGAAGATGTATAGGGTTAAAGGATATCCATTGGATTTTTTAGTATGGTTTTATGAGTGTTGTGATAAGATTGAGAAAAGTTTTGGTATATCAGTTGGAGGTGAAATTCCTCGAATTTTGAGATGGGAGATTACTAATATTTGTAAGTGGAAGGAAGTTGAGAATGGGATTTTTAATGACAAGGTAATTATTTTTTATATAATTATTTTTTTTGTAGATAACTTGCGTATATATATACATTTATTTTTATTAATGTATTGTTTTATGATTACAGTGTATTATTGTTTGACAAACATTCATACACTGTATTTTGCTATCAAAAAAATGCAGTGTATTGGATTTAGTGAAAACAAAATACACTATATTTTCTTTAAGTAAAAGAGTAAATACATAATATTTTACACAAAAAGAAAGAGAATACAGTGTATTGAGTTTTATTAGAAACAAAATATATTGTATTTTATTTATGTAAAACAGTAGATTCAATGTGTTTTAGTCAGTTGGAAAGAAAATATAGTGTATTGAGTTTTGTCAAAAGAAAATAAACTGTAATTTATTCATGTACAAAAGTAATATAATATATTTTATTTAGTTGAAAAGAAAATACAGTATATTTTTTTAAAAAAAATAGGAAATAGATTGTATTTATATGATGTACAAGTCAATAAAGCATATCGATTAATCATACATCGTATTTTTCAATTATTGAAAACAAATTTATTAAGTTTGGTGCACAAGTTTATTCAGTTTGTACAAATGTCACTACAGTGTATGATTATTATTATTATTTTAGCTGAAGGTAGAAAATATTCGACCAACAGATGATGAGATTAACCAGTTTGATTTAAACTATTTGGCCAGATATAATGACGAAGAAGAGTCTAAGTCAGAGTCTGAAAGAGGTTTAAATAGCATTCCAACACCTGCACTTGGTGATATCCTTAGGGTTATTGCTGATGTTCTAGATCCTAATAGTGATCATCCATTAACATATATCCATATGTCTTAGCAGGAAAGCTTTCATTTCAGGAAGGACGTACCTGGTGATGACATGAAGAAGCTGATGGAGGTAATGTTATCCAAAGAATTTATAAAAGAGATTAAAATGATGAAAGAAGATATATATCGGTTGAAGAGTGATTTGAAGGCAGGAATCAAGGGAAAAATGGCAAAGATACATGAAGCAGTTAATGGAATTTCTCAAAAACTAGATTGTGCTGCTAGTACTCAGGTAAATTTTTGGTATTTAATAATTTTTAAATGGATTTTAAAGTAATAATCATTAAATTGTTTTAAGTCATAAATTTTCAATGTCATCAGGGTTTTGCTAGTTCAATGTTTGAAGGATGACAAAAAAATGAAGATAATAAAAAATATGTACATCATTTTTCTGATGAAGACAAGGATATGGAAGCTGATGTAGATACTAATGATAACCAAGAAACAAAAACTGAGCAAGAAGCTGTAGAAAAAGTAGGTTTTAGTATTTTTTGAATTTATACATTGTTTTTATTACACTGTTTTTAGTTGTGATAAAAAAATAAAGTGTATTATATATTGATAGTAATTCAATACATTGAATGAGAGTTTATAAAAATTAAAAAACTCCAATTTTTATAAACATTAAAAGAAATTACAGTTTTTATGTTTTTTGATAGGAGAATAAGGTTTGTCAGAAGAAAATACACTGTATTTTAGTTATGTACAAAGTAAATACATTATATTTTTAGTCAGAACAAAAGAAAATACATTATATGTTATTTATGTACAAAAAGAAATACACTGTATTTTAGTTAAAAGAAAGAAAAAATACATTGTATTGAATTTGGTAAAAATAAATAAAGAAAATATAGTGCATTTTAGTTTTTTTATATTATTTCCTGTTAAACAGGTGGAAACTTCAAGTAATGCCAAATAGTAAAGTATCATATTTTGTCATTTTAATTTATCAAAGCATAAGCCATTAGGTGCAATAGGCTTATTGTCCTTCATACTCATCAATTGCATACTATGTTGAGTCTGTACTCAATCTGAATATCAGAATGATGTTTTAATTATATTAACTCTTTTTTTGTTTATAGGATGTCGTGGAAAAAAAGTAAATGTCTAGTTCATTCATAAGGAATATGGGTGATGACACATTTGATTGTATGGTTCAGGCAGCAATGATCAAACTTAGTGAGCAAAAAGAAATAAATGTTAGTAAAATTAATAAAATGTATGTGTGTGTGTGTGTGTGTGTATGTATGTATATATATATATATATATATATATATATATATTTATTTATTTATTTATTTATATTATTGTTGTTGTATATTAATTCAAGTACAATATTTTTTATTATTGTTATAGGATTTACATGAAAAGAATAAACTGATTGTGTTGGTATCAGCGCCTATTATTTTTTCATATAAAGATGTAGAACATCAAGTATAAGATGAAAATGTGTTAGAGCCTGTAAAAAAACAAGGACATGGAAAATATGATTGTCATATTTTTGGTGAAGACAAGGATATGTTTATTGAGAAAGATGTTATTAATAAAGATGGAAAGAAAACAGAACAAGATGATCAAAAACAAGTAAGCTTTTTTTCTTCCAAATATTGTGTAGTTTCTTTAAAATTTATTATAAAATATATTTAGTTTTTATTAGAAGGAAATACAGTGCATTTATGGAAAGAAATACATTGTATTTAGTTTTGTAAAAGGTTAATACACTGTATTTTTATATTTCAAAATACAATGTATTAATTTTCGTATACAAATTTATGCAATTTGTACAAAAGTCAATAAAGTGTATTGAGTAGAGTGTATTACAATATGTAATAAAGTTTATTCAATTTTATGTCAAGAAAATATTGTATTTTGGATTTTATGAAAAGAAAATATAGTGGATTTAGTTTTATGAATCTGAGTTCAATTTTTATCATATTCAATTTTTCATTTTTTTTTATTTTTTTTACAGGCTGAAGTGGAGGAGAGACGAACTTCGAGTTTGTTCATGAGGGATTTGGATGATGAGACAATAGATTGCATAATTAAAGATGCAGTGATGAAAATTAAGAAGGAAGAAGATCTCAAAGTTAGTAAAGTTGATCAAACATATATATTTTTTATTTTATTATTTTTATCTATAAATATATATTAAATGAATCAAAATATTTTTTATATTTTTACAGGATTTAGATGCCCAACGTGAAAAAGTTGTTCTTGCACCATAACCTCTTAATTATTTTGATAGTAGCAAAAGGAGTATCAAACCATCCATGGTTATGAAATCTCCTTTTATAAATAAGTTTGGGTCAGAGAGTGCTTCAAAGAATAAAGAAATCAATCATCCATTTAATATTGGTACTGAAGAGAGTATGGATAACAAAAAATTAACCAAAATTTTAAAATGGGTTGATGTGGGTTTGCTTAAGAAGGCTACCAAGTAATTGATTATGAATTTTGATATTTATATTTAAAATTTTCTTTTTGTATTATTATTTTTTTATGTAGTTAAAATTTATTTTTCTTTGTTTATTGCTAGGGACAAAGAGCAAATATATACCAAAAAGTATGAAAATTTGGAGGATCATTTTCATTTTGGTATTGAAATTGTGAGGTACAAGAGATGGTGGTATGAGTTGGCATATTCTGAAAAAAGAGCTAACTAATTCGGTACGTAGATATTTTTATATATATCTGAAAAATACAGTGTATTGAGTGTAATGAATGAATCTTTTTCACAAAATACACTGCATCTTGTGTATATAAAATAAAATACACTGTATTTTACTTCTATAAAAAAATAAAATACATTATATGTTAGTAAAAAGAAAAGAAAATACACTATTTTTTACTTATGTGAAAAATGAAATACAATATATGTTAGAGAAAAGAAAAGAAAGTACAATGTATGAATGAATTTTTTCCACAAAATACGTTGTATGTTAGTGTAAAGAACACAGAATACACTGTATTTTAATTATGTAAAAAACGAAATATACTGTATGTTAGTAAAAAAAAGAAAATACACTATTGTTGACTTATGTAAAAAATGAAATAAATTGCATGTTAGTGAAAACAAAAGAAAATACACTGTATGAATGAATTTTTTTCACAAAATATAATGTATGTTAGTAGAAGGAAGACAAAATACATTGTATGTTAGTGTAAAGAAGACAAAATACACAGTATGTTAGTGTAAAGAAAATAAAATACAGTATATGTTAGTGAAAAGAATAGAAAATACATTGTCTTTTACTTATGTAAAAAAATAAGATACACTGTATGTTAGTGAAAAGAATAGAAAATACACTGCATGAATGAAGTTTTTCCACAAAATACACTATATATTAGTGCAAAGAAGATAAAATACACTATATTTTAATTATGTAAGAAACGTAATACGTTGTATGTTAGAGAAAACAGAAGAAAATACACTGTAACAAACATAATATATTGAACCACGTTAAATAATATTATATAAATATAATATATCAGATATTATATCAATGAATTTAATAATGGAATTGGAAAACTAAAAGTATTTATTTGATATATTACATAGGATTGTATTTTTGTAAAACTATGATGCACAGAGGATAAATTTGTGAAATCTGGTTATTTTATATAATATATATATATATATATATATATATATATATATATATATATATATATATAGCATTTAGATGTGTTTTTTTACTATATGAGGAAGAAGGCGATTGTTGGTGCCAATGTACAGTGTTCATTTACGACAACTGACAGCCTTTTTGACCAAACTATACAAGAGAGATACAAATTTTACAATGACAATAACAAGGACATTTGTCGCTGATTACATTATTGAAACCAGGACTAATATGGTGTATAATACACCATGGCTGGAAGTGGACCATATATTTTTTCCAATAAACGTGGATTGCTTCCATTGGATTTTGGGAAGGTTGTCAGTGAAAGAGAGAAAGATATTTGTATATGATTCATTGCGTTCGCAACGCAGGAAATCAAATATTGAGTGGATAGTTAATGCTTATAGTGTTTTGATAGGATATTTTTTTGATTGTTTGGGATTTTATGATGGAATAAGTGATGCACAATCTAATGACTATAGAAAAGGAAATCATCCGATCAAGGTTGTGTACGTTCAAAACCTTCCTACTCAAACTAACAGGCTTGTTTTAAATATTTTTTTATTTATTATGTTATTTTTTCTCAATAAAATTAGTGATTTACTAATTTATGTTGTTTTTCGTTTGTCTTGTTTTTTATTCTTCAGTGATTGTGGGGTTTTTGTGGCGATGTTTTGTGAATATTTCATTAAAGGTAAGACAATGCCTTTAAATTTTGATGTAGAAAAATATAAGGATAGATTAGGTCTATTGTTGTATTTGTATGGAATAGGTAAGCAACAAAGAACAATTGAAAGTGATACAGACAGGGATCAAGTGAGATTAGAAGCTAGAAGAAAGGGGAAAAGAAGAAGATTAAACAAAAAAATTGTAATGGATAGTGTATAATTAGATTAGTTTTGTTGAATCATTGTTTATATAGATATTTTTGTAATTAACTTGTGTATATATACATTTTTTTGTTGATATATTATTTTATGATTACAGTGTATTATTATTTAATAAACCTGTATACAGTGTATGTTAGTGTAAGGAAAACAAAATACACTGTATGTTACTTATATACAAGCTTTAGAACCAAGTCAAATGAATATTGAAAAAAATGCTACTGTAAAGAAGACAAAATACATTGTATTTTACTTGTGTAAAAAACGGAATATAGTGTATGTTAGTAAAAAGAAAATAAAATACATTATTTTTTACTTATGTAAAAAATGAAGTAAACTGTACGTTAGCGAAAAGAAAAGAAAATACATTGTATGAATGATTTTTTTTCACAAATACACTGTATGTTAGTGTAAAGAACACAGAATACACTATATTTTACTTATGTAAAAAATAGAATACAGTATGCTAGTAAAAAGGAAAGGAAATACAATGTTTTTTACTTATGTACAAAATGAAATAAACTGTATGTTAATGAAAAGAAAAAAACACTATATGAATAAATTTTTTTCACAAAATACACTGTATGTTAGTGTAAAGAAAATAAAATATATTATATTTTACTTATGTAATAAATGGAACACACTGTGTGTTAGTGAAAAGAAAAGAAAATACATTGTTGCTTACTTTATGTAAAAAATAAAATATAATGTATTTTAGAGAAAAGAAAAGAAAATATACTATAACAAACACAATATATTGAACCAAGTCTAATAAATTAATTTTTTCTCTAAAATACATTGTATGTTAGTGTAAAGAAAATAAAATAAACTATATTTTATTTATGTAAGAAATGAAATACATTGTATGTTGGAGAAAAAAAAAGAAAATAATACTATAACAAACACAATATATTGAACAAAATGAAATGAATGAATTTTTACAGTAAAATGCATTGTATGTTAGTGTATAGAAAATAAAATACATTGTATTTTACTTATGTGAAAAATAAAATACATTGTATTTTATAGAGAAAAGAAAAGAAAATACATTGTAACAAAAACAATATATAGAACCAAGTCAAATGAATATTGAAAAATGTTGAATATTTTATTTCTTAGGTATATCTCTATATATTTTTCTGTTGTGGCCATGTTTTCCACATTTACCACATTTTATTGTTTTTCTAGTTTCCCAAAATGCTTTGATTGTTCTCTTTTTTGGTCTGCCAGATTTCACTATTCCATTTGGAGCTAATATAACTTCTGACTGAACACTTATAGGTATCTTCCATGCAGATTGATCTGGAATTGGATTAACAATTTCTTTATATGTTGCTATTATTGTATCTTTTGTGAAGTATCGTGAGCAATATGCATAAGGATCCAAGTTCCTGTATCTTATCACTGCCAATGCATGAGGACAAGGCATCTTATCTAGTTGGAATTTGTTGCATGTGCATGTGCATGTTCTTTCCTCAATATTCACAACATATGTGTTTTGAAAATGATAAACATCAAATTGAACATCGCTGGATGGCTTCACCTGCAGTTGTGCATGTAATAAGTTCAGGGTGTGTTTATAAAGTTATCACAGTATATTGCGTTTCATCATAAGTAAAATATACGGTATTTTACTTATGTGAAAAATGAAATACTGTGTATGTTAGTGTAAAAAATACAAAATATATTGTACTTTACTTATGTAAAAAATAAAATACACTGTATGTTAGTGAAAAGAAAAGAATATATACTGTATTTTATTTATGTAATAAACGAAATACAATATATGTTAGTGAAAAGAAGAGAACATATATTGTATTTTGTTTATGTAAGAAATGAAATACACTGTATGTTAGTTAAAATAAAAGAACATACACTGTATTTTATTTATATAAGAAACGAAATACACTGTATGTTCGTTAAAAAAATACACTGTATTTTATTATGTAAGAAACGAAATACATTGTATGTTAGTTAAAAGAAAAGAAAATACACTATATTTTACTATGTAAGAAACGAAATACACTATATGTTAGTGAAAAGAAAAGAACATACATTATATTCTATTTATGTAAGAAACGAAATACATTGTATGTTAATTAAAAGAAAATAATATACACTGTATTTTATTTATGTAAGAAATGAAATACACTGTATGTCAGCTAAAAGAAAAGAAAATATATTGTATTTTATTTATGTAAGAAACGAAATATATTTTATATTAGTGAAAAAAAGAACATACACTGTATTTTATTTATGTAAGAAACGAAATACAATGTATGTTAGTTAAAAGAAAAGAAAATACATTGTACTTTATTATAAAAAAAATACCGTGTATTAGTTTTAGTGAAAAGAAACAAAACTGTATTTTTTGTGTAAAAGATTAAATGTTATACAATACAGTAACAAAATGTATTTTATATTTTGCAACAAAATGTATTTTATATTTTGCAGAAGTTAAACAAAAATTAATTTAGAATAGGAAATTATACATTTAAGTTTAAGAAGCATACCTTCATTTTTAGCGAAACAATGTAATTTTTCTGCAGATCGTCTCCGTAGTCTTTTAGTAGTGTTGTGAAAGTTACTGATGCTAGGTCTTTATTAATGCAACTCTATTCTTGGATTAAAGCACGTACGTACTCAAGTAATGACACGATTGGCAAATCTTTTGCTGATTTCATTGTAGAATTCATAGACTCAGCTATATTTGATGTCATGGTTGAAGATCAATTGCTTGTACAGTATAATCTTGACCACTTCTCATACCCAATGTCTTCTAGGTATAGCTTAATATGTGCATCAACCTTGTCCAACTATTTCAGGTTATGTTTAAAATTATTTTCTGTATGTGATGTAGCTGTTGCAAATAACAACTCCTTAATTTTTTTTGTATTTTTTTAATATTATTTTAACGTTGTTCAACAGATGGTAAATACATATACATTGACTAACTTTTAAATATATGTTTTTCACAGTATTATTTATACTCTCATGTCTGTCTTATATGATGCACATTTTGGATCTTAATCTATAACTCTGTCTGAATTTAAAAAAAAAACCATTCCAGGATACATCATTTTCTAAATCAACTACGGAGTATGCTAATGGAAATATTTTACCAGCTGTATTTTGTGTTGATGTTGTGATCATTAGTCAAAAGAAAATAATATACAGTGTTTTCAGTTTGTTAAAATCAAAATATATTGTATTTATTTGTATATAAAAAAGTGATTGAAGTTATGAAACTAAATACAGTGTAATTAGCTTTCACTACAAGCTAAATAGAATGTGTTAAGCTTTTAGTTATTGTAATGAGAATACAGTAAAAAAGTTGTCGCATACATAATATTGCAACAAAGAAAATTGACGACATGCAACATCATTATTGAGAATTTTAAGTACATTGTGAGGGAAGTAGCAACGAGTTTAAGTTTTTGTAATGCAACGATAATATACAACGAAAATTTCATATGATTTAATGAAGATTGTAACAAATTTTACATAAAAAGAACGATACAAAGAATTAGTAGGATTTTAATATTTTCATTGATCTTATTGCAAAAAGAAATTCACAAAAATAACGATAGTAGAAAATAATGTTTCAATCGCATAAAGAAGATAAAACTTACATTGATCGCAGGAAGATGAAGGTTTATGAGATTGAAGTGCTCTCAATTTACGTTATCTAAGGAACAATCGGATGATTATGATGAGAACGATCTCAGTATTTTCTTATGGATGGATGAGAACGATCTGTATTTTTGTTTTTGAGAGAGAATCGTGTTTGAATTGTAATCGTTGATAGGAAAAAGTTGTTTGGGGTATATTTGAAAGAGGAATATTGAAAAAAAAAAACAGTTATAAAACAGGAAATTTAAATTTGAGTTTTATAAAAAGTTGAAAATGCACCGGAGCATTAATGATATATATATATATATATATATTGTGTGGCATCTGTATAGAAACCCCAAAAGAGTTTGGTGCTCAACCAGTCCAAAGTGAGAGTGGCTCAAGGCCAAGTCTTGGGCTTGATGGCCTGGATTGGGAAATAAAAGAAGATAGATGGAAGCGTTGTGTATCGTCCACTAATTAAGGATTAAAATTAATTTTTTTTAATTTCTATTTTCTTTGATTTTGGTTGCAAATTTCAGTTTGAACAATTTCTAATTTTTACTATCAGCACGGATGGTCATTGTGCAACACTCTTAAAAGTCTTACCTTATTTCTAATTACTAATTACCCTTTCTCATTTTTATGATCACTAATTTTGATTTTATATTTAGAAAATAATATTTTATTTGTCTGGGATTTTTATTGAAATTATTTTTTCATTTTTATTTTAAAATTAATATATTTTATATGTTTCTAAAAATATTGATTAATCTGACTAATTTTGATGAACTGATGTAGATTAGAATATTTTAAAAACTGGATTTAATGGACCGAAATTAAAATTTTTCTCTTGAATTGATTAATCCATATATAAAACCTATCAGGTTTTTGGAGTAAATTTTGAACACCTAATTGTCTTAAAAAAAAAAAAAAAAAAGAAGTGTGCACTCTAACACAAACGTGCGGACAATAAAATAAAATTTCCGTCTAAGTGGCTACAGCGCAGTAATTCCCTGGATTATAGTTGCCTGTCTAAACCTATAAAAACCAGGCACCCCTTACATTTTTGAAATTTATGTGAGTACCGGGCATCAACTTTCCAGGAAAAATCTCATACGTACTAAAAGCCGTTTTTGAATCGGTAGACTATCCTTTCCCATCGTTTCTATGAATTTGGTGACCATTGCACTAATGCACCAACACAGCATAATATAAGAGTATTCGATGCTTTCTTTTTCTTTCATTTTATTTATTTTCAAATTTTCTCGCCAACCAAACAGTGTATTTGAGTCGGGAGTTAATTTTTCTTTGATTCAAATCTATGGTTATTTTTCTTAAAAGTATCTATGGTTATTTTTCTTAACATTGAAAAAGAAGGTTGTGGTGATTATTAAGTAAGTAATTATGATTCCCTAATCATTGTTTTCGTATTAACATTATCAGATAGTATGATAAGTGTTTGGTTTAGTAACTCCTTGATCTCCTATGCTGTAATGCTTTTTATACAGTGTAGCTTAAATTCAATGAGGATTACAAGGACTTGTACTAAACCAAGTTCCCATTTCCATGTCCATTGTGGTTCTTTGCGTATTATCAATGTCAGACCATTAAATTGTGAATTTTCGTACTGGTGCCGGTGACAATTTTTATTGCAGTGATAATCTTAGAGTACAACAATAACTCTTTTTAAAATTCTAGGTTCAGGGGAATTTTTCTTTCTAAAGTCATTTTGCAATTTCAGGTGACGGGCGAGTCTATTACTTAATGTTGCGTTGTTAGATATGTGGAAGTTTGTGGTACATGAACTATGTATGTCTATTTTCTTCTGCCAATTAGGAAAGGAAAAGGTTATTACTTGAGATAGTAAAAGATACCGACTCTAATCACCAATTTGGCTTGCACCATAGTACTTTTATTAATATATATATATATATGCTGAAATTTTTTAATACGGATCACGGACTCAGATTTGCCATGCTTCGCAAGGTGAAATTATTGTGGAATTATTAAACTTGGTAATGTCAGCTTTGCTTCGTTGGAATTTTGAGCAACTTCCAATCAAATGCACGCACGAATCCTTTAATTTTATTTGGCAATACCTGTATCAATATTGCGAATTTGGCAATGACCCGAATATAATTCAAATTTGATAAAGTTACTTAACATGCTCTGGTAAGTGTAGTGGAATCATTCTTATTCTGCCTAATTTGAATGCCCCATATTTATGTTTTGAATTATTCATAGTGAGAATACTTTAGGAGCTGTAAACTTACTTTCTTGGCAGGTGAAAAGAAGAGACCATTGTATTTGAAGAATTAAGAGGTCTAAGCATCTGAGGTTTTTGGATGATGAGATGTGGCGGTGTTGATTAATTAGTTGCAACTGGTAACACCACGAATACCAACAGCAAAGCAAATTCTTCAGAAGCCTTTATGTCGTACCGAATGAAACTAAGGACGAAGAATAGTTCACTTTCTCAATCTAACAAGGCTTCATTCGAAGTTGTCTCTTCAAATGGCATTGCAGAAAAATATGACCTGATTTATTTGAACTGGACTGACAACATTTCGGTATGTCCCGTGTACCATCAATCAAATTAATGAAGAGTTCGAGGATCCTTTGACTTATCTAATGAAAATTGCTCCTGAAGCTTCTAACTATTGTATGTGAAAGTGATATTTATGCTCTTCTATTTTGTTTTCAGATGTCAGGCTTATTAAGGGCATCCTATCATGGCATTTTGATTTGTTACGTTCGGTTAATTATTTTGTGGTAGAATACAGTTACATTCACGGATGCAGGCGTCTTGTTTTCTTATCCTTTCCATACTTGATTCTACTAAGGTTGCTCATGAATTCAGTCTAATTGTTGTCCCTCCTATCTGAGAATACGATTGCATCAGTTAAAATAAACTAATTATTTGTATGCTTTCATGTATACAATTTTCAGGTTTCAAAAGGAACGTCCAAATGTTCCTTTGCTGCATCTAAAATCATGATAGATTGTCTCTTCAGTCAGCTAACAGTTACAATTTAGTCTTTTTTTTCCCCATAATGTTGCATAACATGTCAATCTACTGTTATTCCTTATTTAGGAATTTGCAAGATTGTGTCACCTAAAAAGGCTTCTGTTCCGGCTGCTGAGGTACTAAGGGACTCTGAATTTTCAACTTTTACAGGCAACCACTTCGGCTTGCTGAATGGGATATGGATGACATGGTCACTTTTTCAATAGGAGAAAGGTAAATCTCTAAATAATATGGGCTATAATAAATTACATGTTACCAACATTTTGATTGCACTTTTGCTGCTTTTATTTTTTATTTTGATGTCAAACAATATGCTACCTCTATAATGTCTTACATTTTGTTTGATTTGGTCCTACTTGTTTCACCTTGTGGTCTTGTCAGAAAATATACCTTAAATGTATTTAAGAATATGGCAGATCAAGAGTTTGCTCGCAGATTCCCCCGTTCCAAATATCTTTCTCCTCAACAACTGGAGAATATCTTTTGGCACGAAATGTCCAGTGGAAGGGAAGATATGGTTGAGTATGCAATCAATGTCGATGGTAGTGCATTTTCTAGTGATCCTGATAATCAACTAGGAGCAAGCAAATGGAACTTGAAGGTATTAACTTTCACATTTTTAATGCTGTCAGTATGTTTAATATTTTACATTTGTTTCTTTGAGACATAATCTTTTTTCAATGCACCCTTAAACAAGGTTTTGTTTCTTTGTTTCTAGACTCTGCCTAAGCTATTCAAATCCATATTGCGCTTGATTGAACATGAGATTCCAGTATGTCTATGATTTCCTTTATTCTTAACAAGTTCTCATTCTAGCCATATTTTTGGGCTTTTTCTTGACACTATAGTTTATTTATATTCAGGGAATAACATGTCCAATGCTATATATTGGAATGCTATTTAGTATGTTTGCATGGCATATAGAAGATCACTATTTATACAGGTAAGTTTGCTGTCCTTGGTTTCACTCTGTCACTTTAATCTGTATTCGTTTACCTCAAGTTTTCCATGGTCAGCATGAATTATCATCACACTGGAGCTCCAAAAACTTGGTATGGTGTACCTAGTCCTGCAGCTCTACACTTTGAAAAAGTAGTCGTGGATCGTGTGTATTCTTATGACATTTTGTCGGTTGATAATGAAGATGGAGTTTTTAAAAAACTTGCAGAGAAAACAACAATATTTCCACCAAGCATTTTGTTAAAACATGGTGTTCCAGTCTACAAGGCCGTTCAGATGCCGGGGGAGTTTGTTGTCACCTTTCCAAGGGCATACCATGCTGGTTTTAGTAAATGTGAGAATATTCCGTGTTAAAAGCCCCTGCTCATTCTTTTCTGAGTGTTAGGTCTGTTTATATGCTCACACAATGTATGCACATTTATTGAACTCTTGTGCGTCACAGGTTTCAACTGCGGGGAGGCAGTAAACTTCGCAATTAGCGATTGGTTTCCATTTGGGGCACCGGCTAGGAAGCGATATGTTTGTACTGGTATCATGGCAATCCTTCCATGTGAGGAACTTCTATGTAAAGAAATAACCTGTCTTTCAAAAACTGTAGATTTGGAAAACTCATCTGCAGAACTTTCTTCTCATAATTCTGTAAAGATTTCCTTCATACGCCACATGCGGTTTTTCAATGATGCTCTCAAGCACCTCCAGTAAAATGTGGTGAACTTAAGAGAGTCATTGCTGCCACTACCAAATTCTCATGGAACGATTATTTGTGGCACCTGTAAACGCGACTGTTACTTGGCTTTTCTAGAGTGTAATCATTGCTATCATCTTCTCTGTCATTTTCATGGTACAAGGAAAACTGCTTAGCAATTTATTTTACATCTTGACAACTTTGGTCCCTCTAATCAAAACAACTTTCAGATATTAGGTCACTTGACTGTCCATGTGGAGGCAAACGCATACTCTTTATGAGGGAGAACATATGGGACATTGAAGAATTGGCCCAACGTTTGGAGAAACGAGAGATTTTGCAGAAGGAAGAGAACAAATGTGGAAACAATTTTGACCCGCCGTTGATTGCCAAAATCTCTTGCATTAAGGGTGAATGCCTTCCACATATCAGGGTTTGGCCTGAAATAAGCTGGACCTGAATTTATTCTCTATTGTGAAACCTTTTGTTTATATATCTGCCATATTAAATATCCAATTTAACCTGCTTAGTTTGCTTGTGACAGAGTAATGAGCTTGAACTGCAAGAAGGGGCTACAGCCCTTGGAGGAGGAAAAGAAGATGATGATTTTGATATGCTGAAAACCCGTAAGAAATAAACTGCCACATTGCAGAATACTGGAGTCATAGTAAATTTCAATCATTAAATTAACACAGAAAATTAGTAATAGAAAAGAAGAGATCAATCTACCAAGCTCACCTCTTTTCAGAAGTATCAGTCAATTGCAAACCGCAGACATCTAGGTTATACACTTTGTACAAAACCAATTGAATTTAAAAAAAAAAAAAAAAGGGAGAGAGAGCCTTCAATTGGGTCGATTTGATTTGTGGAAAAAAAAAAAGGTTTTATTTGATTTGCCTGCATACGGTATGAAATTGATATACACGTCGAATGTTAGGCAAAATAACAGCTTTGGCCAAATTCTTATTATGCTATTTTGCCTAAAAGGTGGCACACTTTATTAAAGGGAAAAGGTACTAAAAAACCTCTAAAGTTGTCTCTAAGGGGTTAAAATGCTCCTAATATTTTTTTTTGAGTAATAATACCCCTCAACTCGTAAAATTGGCTTTGAAATATCCCTTCATTTAACTTCCGTCTGGATAAGGGTAACAACGATGACGTAGATGCGTAGGTGGACATATATTAAGATGACATGGCGAAGAGGGAGGGAACTGATAAGTATGAATTATATTATATTATTAGTGTATTTTTTATGTGTTTATTATGTTAATTTAGGGGTAATTTGGTTAATTTAGTATTTAATTTCTTAAGCAGTATTTTATGAGCTTAATTGGTTAATTTGGTGCTTTTAGGTGTGTAATTGAAGAAAAAGAGAAATTACAAGGGTAAAAGTGTAATTTCAACACTTGAAGGATTTTAAGAAGTCAATTTTCATCGTGTTTAGTCCTGAACCTAACCACTCGGTGGAGTGGATTAGCTCACTCTGCGGAGTCACCTAAAGAGGAAAAGGGAGAAGAAGGCAACTCACTCCACCGGGTCAAATAATTGAAATTATGATCAAATTCTTCTGTTTTGCTGAAATAGCAAGTTTGAAGCCACCAAAACTCCCTCTTTGCAAGCTATAAAAGCACACCTAAACATTAGAATTAGAGGGGATTAGAATTACGATTTTACTTAGTCTTTAACCTAGTTTTCTTTGGTTGATTTTTGTATAGTAGTTTAGCTTAGTTTTATGTTTTTCTTAGTTTTCAATCCTTGTAACAACTCAAGCTTTCTATTGGTGTGCCGAGAAGTCATCAAGAGCAAGTTTCAAACTTCGTCAGTATTGTATCTCTTTAATTTATTTTTCTTTTATTTTAATTATATTTGGTAAGTACTTTTCCTTTCTTTTGCTAAAGGATACTTGAACCCCCATACTTTTATTGCAATGATTTAGTTGTACTTTAATTCAATACAAGTTTGATTATTTCTTATTTTTTGTGCAAATTCTTATCTCTGGTTGTATTAAGATTGATTATTAACTTATTTGATTAATAGTTGGTTGATTTAAGTATGATCTATGATATGCATATTCTTGGATTAAATCATTAGTATTGATATATGATTATTTTCTGAATTTGAGGTAATTGTGTGTTGGTAAGAGTAGATTAATATTAAGAAAAGTTGAACTAAAAATAGAATGAAGTTAAGTTTGCTTGAAAGAGTTTAATGGATATCTAAGAGTTTAAAACTGAATTTTTATGTTAGGTGTTGAATTATTCTTAATAAGAAGATTTAATGCTTAGAATGATAATATTCTTGACTAAGATATCTGAATTTATTTAACTGATTTTTTTATAATCACTTGTGTTACTTTTGATTTGAGGTATTGTCATGGAAGTTGAGATGGATAGTCCCTTAAGCATAAGTGTTTTAGTTATTGCTCTATATTTAATTTATGTTAGTCTAGTTTTAATTTTTTTTGTTTCATTTTATTGTCCATTTAGTTTATTTCTTGCCTTCAATTCAAAAACTTGAGAAATAATCTCAGATACATTTAACTCAATTATATATATTTTGCTTAGCAATTCATGTTCCCTTGGGTATGATATTCAAGGTCTTAATCTTTTTTTTATATTACTAGCTGATCTAGTACACTTGCTAGACACCAATCAGGAACGACCTGTCAGCTCAGCGACATGTCATCACCATGTGGAATGGCACCAACAAGGGTTAAAAAAAATAACTTTTCCCTCTCCCAAATGTGTTTTCCCCCTCCATGAACATTCGTTCTCTTTGAAGCTCTCCCACCCATCACAAAAGCACCATCTGTGCTTGTTGAAGCTATCGAGCTGTAAAGATCTTTCTCTCCTTTAGCTCTAGTTGTCGATCTCTCTCTCATTTTGCTCTCTCCATCGTTTTTTTCGCTCCTTATATTTTCACAAAGCACGATTTATGCTTCCTGAAATTGACCACCTCTAATCCCTAATCTCTCTAATATTGTAATCCATAATCTCATTCTGAAAGAGA
>CM075806.1:62395212-62430453 GCA_037975025.1 Excoecaria agallocha | reverse complement strand
CTACATCCACTCCCCAAGAATTACTCTTGAGATTTTATCTCCACTCTTAACTCTTTTAAGGGCAATAGTCAAAGCCAATATACAAACCTATGTATATCTACCCACAATCTTTTTTCCAAAGTAAAAGATTAAAACACTTACTAGAATTTTTTCCTTAGGTTCTAACCAACCCAACTCACAATCTTTCACAATTGAATTTCCTCACTAAAGATTACAACAAAAACTATAATCAATTAAGGATGATTTGTAAAGATGAAGTGCAAAGATGGAAAGTGAGATTTAAAGATGTAAGCTTTCTCTTAAGAGTTAGAATTCTTTCCAAAATGATATCTAACCTATAAATGAGTTCTACCACTTGTATTTGTACTAAAAAACTTATTTTTAAGTGTAAAATATCAAATATAGCCGTTTATGATCATTGGAGGACAAAACAGATAATTCTGCCCTTAACTAACCATTACTAGCTGTTATTTTATTTTATAGTGTTAGACATATTTTTTATTAGAAATATATTCAAATTTCTAATCCAATTTCTGATGACACGAAATTCTATTGACCAAATTCTGAATCAATTTCTAACAGAATTAGTTTTGTCAAAAAAACTTATTTTGACGCTTATATAATATTTTTTTATGCAAATTAAAACTTAGATAATGTATGAGTAATAATTTGATCCTCAAATTGATTTTACAAAGTTAATAACTTAAAATCATATATACTAAGGTTTTCTTCACTTGAGTTGTCTTGAACTCTTTATAATCTTCATTTTTGGTATATACATCAGAATGATGTGTAGAAATACCTGCAAAAATAAGTTTAGAGTAACATTCACAATAGAGTTTATATAAGATTTGATTATCATCAAAATCTGGATGTAGTATTGGACTAACAAAAGTAATAATAACATTATTTAAATATATGATTTTATAAAAATATTTATCACCTTGCAAGGCATGTGTACAAAAATTTAGCTATAAAAAATACGAATGTAGGATAAAATTTTTTAAAATAAAATATTCTTTCTTTTATATCTCTTAGATTTGTGAAAATATTGAATTAAACAATAATTATAAATATAATAGGAAATCACGAAATAGAAAAGTTTTAAAATAATGTGAAATTAATAGTAAAAAGGTACAAAGGTCCTAAAATAATATCATTAATAAATACTTACAAAATAGTAAATAATTTGTCCATCACATATTAATTGAAAAAATAATGATATAATAATATATGAGTATTCACAAAATATACAGAATGGTAATCTGTAGAATATATTAGTTGGTTTATTAGTTGATTAGTTTCAGTTAGTTAGAGCTGTGCTCTGTTCACCTCTTTTTTTCATCTTCTTCGTGTGTGTGTGTCACGTGTTTTCTATTTATGCTAATGTGACCTTTCCGTTATAGAGGCGGTTACCAGATTACTCACGTATATATACGTTCTTGTACTCTTTTAGAAGATGTGAGTGATAATTGATAATTTTTCAATTCTATTTCTTCTTCTTTCAAGCTCTGTTAATGGAGTTTATCTTCATAATCTCAATTCAATATACTTTTAAATTTGTTTAAAATGTAGGGTGTTGCTCAAGATTGATTTCTATAAGGATTTTAACTTTGTTTCTTGGACTTATCTAGATTCGGCGATGGAACAAATGGGTTTTGAAACCAAATGCAGAAGTTGGATTAAAGAATGTATATCGTCAACTAGAGGGGATTTTTTTGAAAATGGAGTGAGTTTTATAATTATTTCGAAATTTAGTGTTAAAGTAAAACAATTTATAAAAATCGGGTGTCAGAAACCAGCAATCATGTGTGTCAATTTCTAACTGTGTGTGACCAGAATGAAAATAGGCATTTTTGTATAAAAACCGACAACACATGGTGCCGGTTTCTGAAGGTTACAATTTTTTTTTTTGAAAAAAGCTGTTGATTATAAATTGACGGGGGTAAGACATTTCTATTTTCTATTTCTTATTATTGTTTATTATCTCTGATTTATTCTTGCATTGCATCCATGGGATCCACTACAGCTTGCAAAAAAATTCTAAAAACTATTAAATTATCGATTAAAATCGAATTTATATAGATTTATGTGCTTAATTAATTAAATTTAATATAAATATAAATTTTAAAAATTACATTTAATGAACTTGAATTTTAATTCAATATATGTTTTAAAAAATACTTCTTCCTTTTTTTACTTGTTACTTTTATTATTTTTACAGTAATTAAAAAATTTTAAATTTAGTATTAAATTATGTAATTTTAACTTAATTATCAAATCTAATCGATTTTAAACAAATTAATTTTTATTGAAAAAATTAAACCAAAAGTTTAAAAACGATAGATAAATGTAATTTAAATTTAATATAAACTAGAAATAGAAATTATATAGATCGAATTTCAAGTATAAAGTAAAATTATTAAAAATAATTATTAACTTATAAATATGTATGTAAGTTTTTTATTAATATTATAATATTTGGTAAAATAAATAATCAAAATTAAAATTTTTGAAAAAATTTAATTGAAAATAGACAATTAAAATAGTATAAATTTTTTAGCAACGAATTTCGTTGCTATATTTTACTTTGTCCTAGGTATAAATACTGCTCTTTTCTTCTTCTATCTTGCCTTTTTGCCCTCTATACACACACACTCTCTCTCTATTTCTTGTGTTATGCCTCTCGCCATTTTTACTCTACCGTTGCCCTTACCGGTGGTCCTCCGACCTTCCCTCCCTACACAGCTTATTTCGAAGGTTAGATTTTTATTTTTTTGTCAATCGATTTTTGTTTATTGAAGGTATTTTTCTCATTCTTACCGATCTTCTCCCTGTGCTCACTTTCTCTGCATCTTTGATTTTTACCAAATAATGAGCTGCTTTGTTGGCGTTTCCTAGGATGAAGAACAATGAGCAATTGGATAACTTCTTCTTCAACTCCAAACAATCTCCAAGAACCAAACCCAGTCCTTTTGTAATTTTCCAGTTTATATCGCCCATTTCTAAAGGAACCTGAACTGGATTCGTATTTTGATTCTTTGATTGGCATTTGCATTATGATCGATCAGTGATGACCTTATTTATATCTTTCAGATCAGCCATTAAAACGGAACAGGAAGAAGGAAGAGTAGTAGTGCAATCCCTAACCACGTTAAGGAGCAAGAATCCTAGGGAGAAAAAACAAAACCCCTACACAACGAGACAAGTTTTTTTAAGTTTACTGATTTATATTTCTTTTATATCTTTTTTTTAAATAATTTTAAATTTTATTGCTTTTTACTTGTCTGTATATTAACAATCCAATTTATACATAGATACATGTGCATAATCTGAAAAAAAAGGGCATTAAGAGAGAGGTAGAAAGAGAATTGAAAGAGGACCATAGCTATACCTTGTTTTAGTCAGTAATGTAGGCCGATAGAAAAATAATACGACTACTGAACTTAGAATATTCTATTTGAAAGTATAAAATAAAAAAGAGTAGCTGGTTCTTATCTTATTTGATAGAAAAAAAAATAATTCTTGTATTATTTCTTTCAATAGTAAAAAAACAATGAGTTGAATTTGAAAAAAAATACTTAAATAAATTATTTTCATGGCACAACATTAATCTAATGGTCCTCTAAAGCAGTAAGGAATTTGATTGTTTGTATAGTTCAAAAATCATGACATATTCCACTTATTGTTGAAATTAAGTGGAATTTGGAAGCAGCCAATGGATGCTTATTTGCAGCTGAAAGTGACTATCATTTCGAATATTGAAAGAGTAGGGATGTCCTGTTTTGCCCTGTTTTTTTTTTTTTTTTGCTTTAACAGGTGTTTTTCTTGTCGCTTTCATCTCTGCTATTGGTTCTTGTTGGTATTCAAATTTATTACTTTTTGTTGCTGATGGTTCTTGTTAGATGTTGGATTTGTTACTTTCTTTTGGTTGCTCTAGTCTCCAGTTTTTTATGTGAATTGCAAATTTTGAGATGTGAAAATTATAGGAGCTGTATATATTATTCACATACTTTTCTTTTAGTATATCTTGATTCGGCGATGGAACAAATGGGTTTCGAAACCAGGAACTTTTTTAAATTTGGTGCTGTTTAAGTTTTTATTTGAAAAAATATGACTGTTTTTTAACTATTTGGACAAATGGGGTCGGTCAATCGATTTTCGCAATAATCCACTGTGGAAATGAACATGTGGGGCCCGCGAAGTAATGGCAGCTGATGATGGTGGAGCCTACTTGTTCATTTTCACAGTCCCTTGTTGCGAAAATGGACTTGTACCAGCCACCCTCTAAATGTAACGAAATAGCACATTTACTATAATGGTAAAGGTGCACAATAATATACCCAAAGGTCTTGGATTCAATTTCCATGGAGAGCAATATATTAAATTTTTTTTCTATTTTTTAAGATTAAAATTTACAATTAATTTTTATACATTAATTAATTAAAATCTATAATTAATTTTTTAAATTAAATAATTTTATAATCAATTTAAATAATTTTATATTATCTTTATTTTTTTTCAATTTTTTAAAAAGGAAATTATAAATTTTAATTTACACTGAAAAAAATTTTAAATTAATTTTAATTGAAAATTCAATCCTCATACCATTACTCTTATAATTTATATTGATACCTACAAAGGAGGTGTACGAAAAAATAAAATAAATTAAAAAATAATAATAATAATAATAATAATATAAAATATAAAAAATTTTTAATAAAATTTCTAAGATGAAAAATAAAAATTAAGTTCAAATTTTATTTTAGAGAAAATTAAGAATCGCAAGAAGTTGGAATGGTGAATTTACTGCAACGGATTAATTATTTAGAAGTAGGAACGCATAATAATATGATAAAGTTCGAGATTAGTGGAGGATTATTTGTTAATTATTTATAGCAAAAGCCATTTATAAATGGTGGGCCCCCTTAATTAAATTATTAATTGTTTAGCAATCACCAAAAATCCTTAATTATTCAAAATTTTAAAGTGCATTAAAATACATATTCGCATGAGTGGGTATGAAAATGACGCCGTTTTCATCTTAGCCACTATCATAATAGGCCCCTCTAAAGCAAGATGGTTATATATATTATAATTATTCAGTATTTAAAATTTAATTAATTTAATAGATCCATGCTTATATGTCCAATTAAAATTAATTTAAAATTTTTTTCAATGTAAATTAAAATTTATAATTATTTTTTTTAAAAAATTGAAAAAAAATAAAGATAATATAAAATTATTTAAATTGATTATAAAATTATTTAATTTAAAAAATTAATTATAGATTTTAATTAATTAATGTATAAAAATTAATTGTAAATTTTAATCTTAAAAAATAGAAAAAAAAATTTAATATATTGCTCTCCATGGGAATTGAATTCAAGACCTTTGGATTTATTATTGTACATCTTTACAACTATGGTAAATGTGCTATTTTGTTACATTTAGGGAGTGACTGGTATAAGTCCATTTTCGCAATAAGGAGCTGCGAAAATGAACAAGTGGGCCCCACTATCATCAGTTGTCATTACCTCGCAGGTCCCACATGTCCATTTTCGCAGTGGGTTGTTGCGAAAATGGATTGACCGATCCTATTTGTCCAAATAGTTAAAAAACAGTCCCATTTTCTCTAATAAAAACTTAAACAGCACCAAATTTAAAAAAGTCCCTCGAAACCAAATGCAGATGTTGGATTAAAGAATGTATATCGTCAACTAGAGGGGATTTTTTTGAAAATGGAGTGAGTTTTATAATTATTTCGAAAATTAGTGTTAAAGTAAAACAATTTAAAAAAATAAGGTGTCGGAAACTGGCAATCATGTGTGTCGATTTCTAACTGTGTGGGACCAGAATGAAAATAGGCATTTTTGTACAAAAACCGACAACACATGGCACCGGTTTCTGAAGGTTACAATTTTTTTTTTTTTTAAAAAGCTGTTGATTATAAATTGATGGGGGTAAGACAGAGTACCAAAGTCACTATACAATTGGAGAATATGGGTCGATAAAAGGAGGAGTAGATGATTTGTGATGTCATAAGAGAGTTGGGACTTGTTTAGCTATGTTCCCGAGCCTGTGAGCAACTATTAATTGTAGATTTTCAGTTAAAATTGTTGGATGCATGAACATGTAAATTTTTTCTATCAACTTAAATCAAAATTAACTTTTTCATTAGCATGTAGATCTAAAAAAATTAAAATAATATATGTAAGGAAAAGGAAAGCTTCTTGCATCAACCATTGATATTTGTTTTTAACATTTAAATTAACTAGCAAATTGTGAAATCATTTGAGTTAGCAATAGCTTTAATTTTTTTTTTTCGAAACAATTATAAACTTAATGAGTTTTCATTAGCCTTGTAGAATATTCATCAATTATAAACTTAATGAGTTTTAATTAGCCTTGTAGAATATTCATCTATTCTAATTTGGCTTTTTTTAATGAGTATAATTTTTCTGCAACACTTCATGCTTTTGAAAGACCATTTCATAAAATTCAACTTTCTATATATATTACTGACGTCAATAAATTTTATAAACGATTAATTAAAATATTTCAATCACATGTTATAAACAATGTTATATAAAAGAAGGTGATAAATGAATCCGATACATTATAATTAAATTTCTTAAGAAATTACACAAACTAAACCAAAAAATTGCTTATTTTCTAGTTTTCTCAAAAAGAAAAATTTTGGGCGGTGATTATTAATATGACAATAAATTATTAATTCTACTTTTTATTTTATGAATTGATTCTTGAATCCAAATATCAGAGTAAACTTTTTCTTCCAAAACTATATATATATGTATATATATATAATGGAATTGGAGATTACAAATAAGGATTAATTAGGAATAAAGATATGACATGTTGATGGGACAGTATTTATTAATTTTAAATGCAATGGGTCAGGATAAAGCTGATGTCATCATGCTCATCTCTAATTATATAATAACAATGCCTTTTGCTACTCTCTCCTATCTTCTTTGTGAACTTGTAATTATAAGCGATTTGGAGATCAACTCGATTTGTCAACTAAAACAAAAATTAATTGATTAGATCAGATTGACTCAAAATTTTTTATTTTTTTAAATATAATTATTTATAAAAAAAATTAAAAATATTATATATTAAAATACATTTAAAAATCTTTTAGTTATCAAATATCAATATAAAAATATTAAATTAAATAAAATTTTTAATTAGAAAAAACAAATAAATAGTTCAAATATAAATAATAAATATTTAAATAAATTCACATAATATCTAAATAAATTCATTTAACATAATGACAAGCAATTATCATTATCATTAATTCCAATTCATGAATTTCACAATTAGAGAAATAAAAAGCTCATGACAGTACTTGTATTTTTTTCGTAATTCAACCAACTTAAATCAGCATTAGACTTAAAAAGTTAAAACAAATGTCAAATTTTCTTTGATAGTAGGGAAAACAGAGAAATGAAAAATAATAATAAAAAATTTAGAAATTGATTCGAAACTAATTGATGATTTAAAAACAAACTTAAATTATATAAATAAAGAAAAAAAAGTTGACCATCGGACCTTTGAACACCAAGAGCCTCTCACTTTTCTTTCTTTGAACCATATTCACCCACAACTCAAAAGACTTTATACATGGATGGGGGTAGATGCAAAATTTACGAAAGAGGTCAAAATTTAAACATAAAAAGAAAAAATAAAAATTGAGGAGCCAAAGTAGAATAAATAAGAAATTAGAAGGATCAATCTAGAAAATAAGCTTAAATCAATATAAAAATATAAGGAGTTTTTTGTTTTTTGAAAAAAGGAAAAAAGAAAAAAATTAGGGGCCCAAAACTCTCCTCGTATTCTACATAGATTTTGCCTTTCTACGGATAATTCAGGAAGACAATAAGGTGTTATGCAAGAAGTGGCAGCACAATTTTTGCTGCCCATAGAACTAATAAATTATGAGATATATATCGGATTTGGATAGAATATGATAAGGTACTCAATAATTGAATGATCCTTAAATAATTTAAAACACTGTAAAGGATAATATAAAATTTATCGAATTGAAAATTTTAATATTAAAATAAGATTTTATCGTAAGTGAAATAATAATAAAAGAATATTTAATAAATTATATGATAAATAAAGGTAAATATGTAAATTTTTTTATTAAATTTTGAAATAAATATTAAAAATGAAATAAATTAAAATAAAAAAAATATTTCTTAAAATGGTAGGTAAAGAATAATAATAATAGATGAAAATGGCTTACAATTCCAACTTTTATTTCATTTAATAAAAAAATAATTTATTTGTAATTTTGCTGCTCTTCCCAAGTCACCGCGTCATCGACCGAGGAGTCAGAAAAGGTCAAAAAATGAAACTTTGGGACTCAGAAGCACAAGGTCATTTTTATTTTATTTTTTGAGATTCATTTTCAGGTTGAACCAAAGTTTGGTCCGAGTCAAAGATTTCCGAGTCAAACCAAATTTTTACTATTTTCGAGTTTCATGTTGAATCGACTCGAATTTCTTGCCGAGTCACTATCCAATCGGTCCAACCAGCCGAGTCAAACCAAATTTAATAACCATGCTTGTAATCAACTCATAGTTTTTTTTTTTATTGTGACTGTCAGAAATCGATACCATATGTTGTCGGTTTTTGTACAAAAATGCCTATTTTCATCGTGATCCCACACAGTCAGAATCCGACACACATGATTATCGATTTCTGACATTCTATTTTTTTAAATTATTTTACTGTAATATTAATTTTCGAAATAAATTTAAAATTTATCTTATTTTTAAAAAAATTTCTAGCTAGAGTATTTATTCTCGTTAATGGCAGCCCTTCGAATGAAATATATATGTCTCGTGGGTTAAGACAAGAGGATCCACTCTCCCATTTCCTTTCCATCCTTGTAGCTGAAAGCCTTTCCAAGCTTTTAAGCAAAGCAACTGAACTTAATTTGTTTGAAGGGCTTAATGGTGGGATTGCTCCACATATGGCTCCAAATATTTCTCATTTGCAGTTACAGATGAGACAATTATTTTTGTTAAAGCTAATCTTGATATGCTAATTAATGTCGAGAATTCTGTGAATTTTTGCTTATATATCTGGGTTGAAAATCAATTTTATGAAAAGCTCTACATTAATGTGGACGAGTCCTGGCTCTCTATGTGTGCTTTAACCATGAGATGTCGAACGCAGCCTCTGCTGTTTTCCTATCTAGGCTTACCTCTTGGGGAAAATTCAAATAGAATAGCAACAATAAAACCGATGATTAATAAATTTAAAGCTAAATTAATAGGTTGGAAAGGAAAATTGCTCTCATTGGCAGGTAGAGTTACTCTTTTAAAGGCATTTCTCTCTAGCCTTCCTCTGTGCTTCATGTCTTTCTAAAAGTCCCAGCAGGTGTATTAAAAGCCATGGGTTCCTTAATGCAAAAATTTATTTGGGGTGGATCTGACGATAAGAACAAATTATGCATTGTTAGCTGGGAATTACTGGAAAAGGCAAAACTCTTTGGGGAACTTGGAATTGGCTCCATTGGTTTAAGAAACAAAGGTCTCCTCTTTAAGTGGTTGTGGCATCCCAACCCTTGAAGCCCTGATCTGTGGCAACGTATTCAAGTTATTAATGTTGCTTTTTGCGGATGCTCGATTGCTTTGATGCGGTATTGGATCTCTTGATGACTGGGGGGTTATAATTGGGTTGTTAATTGTATTGTGGGTGTCTCCAGGGCTATGAACTATTGCTGCTGGGAACGTGTGGGGTTGCGGGTTATGAGGTTTTTTGGTTTTGTAGCATAATGTTGCTAGTCTGTTATTATTTGGTTTATGGGCATTCTTGTATTATGTCTCTATTGCCTCGCTTTTAATGATATATCTGGCTTCTAAAAAAGAAAACTTATTTTTATAATATTTAATTACAATTTTAATTGCTATTATCTCATAATTCGCAAGCATGTAAATCATTTTCCGTTAGTAAATGGACTTGGGCCCAATGGTGAGGCACATCTATGAGTACTCCTTGCTTAAGTATAATTCATGTGCACATGGGCATTTCCCGATTAATGATAAGACATGCAACTCTTATATAATTTAATTAAATATGCACTTCATACATCATAAAAGAAAACTACTTGCTATCAATATTTTCTTTTTCCTGCTTAAATCAATCACTACCAAAAGAATTATTTTTACAGATGGATCGCATAGAGTTGGATTGGCGATGGACTTTCAGTTGCATCGCTAAGATGGAAGGATTACTTTTTATTTTACCCACATATTCCTATTTTTTGACAGTAACATATTCCTAATTAATATTGCTTTCAACATATCAACTTTTTCTTATAGGTAAAGTAAAGGAAAAAAATGCATCATGATTTTTCTAAACTTTAATATTTTTTATTAAATTGATATTGAATTTATTATTTTTTAAATTACTTATATCAAATTTAATTTAAATAGAAATAATAAAATTAAAATTTAAAAATTATTAATTTCATGTAAAATTAACTTAAAATAACTGTAAAATCATCAAAGTATATAAAAATAAAAAGATATAAAATTACTTCATACATCCAATATGTGATTAGTTTTTGAACTTTTTATATTTTGGTGTATTTCACTTCAATTTTAAATTTATGTGTCATGAAATTAATAAAGCGAATTTTAATTATACTAATGGGGTTTAAATTTAATTTAATGGAAATTATTTAAAAAATACAAGAATTTAATTAAAAAAAAGTTAAAATTTGGGAATTTCAATATGCATTTTTCTAAAATAAAACGAAGAAAAAATGTCTGTTATTTTGATGCAGGTTCACTCAATCACTGTAACCACTAATTCATGTCTTGAGTTGAAATGCATTTGAAGGATCCACTTTGAATTTTTACTGCCAATATTTGCATAAATCAGCCCTCAATTAATCACTCAAAAGGCAGAACCCTTCACTTGCGTTTGATAGGATTGTCATTAATTTTAATTGGCTTGGGAGATACGACAACAGATGAGATAAGATCGTCAAAACCGACAAAAAAGGGTTGTCGTTTAGGCAATCAATAATTTCATTTGATATATATTGATGGTGGGAAATTTAAACACGTGTACAGTTGATATTTTGTTGCACTTCCACCTTAGGCTGTTGGCGCTTTCATATGGGCAAAAACTTTCTTAGAAAAAACTTGCTAAAAATATGCATTTCAGTAGCCAAATTATTGTTCCCTAGATCCCGAATATGTCATCACTCGTGAGTTTTCCTTTTTTATTATTATATTTTTTTTGGACAAAATGGTAGGAAATTGAATTTTTAATTAATTCAAAAATAATCAGAATCATGAGTTTTTTTTTTTAGAGATAGTCAGACTCGTAAGTCTTTTAATTGCATAATAACGATATTTATAATATGACCCATCTACATCATACATCATAGAGGAATACATCATCGAATTGGCAAATTTTGTTGCTTAGAATTTTCTAATTGTTAATAATTCTACTTTTATAGCATTAATTATAATTGCCATGGCTAAAATGAAAAGAGAAGGGTATAAACAGAGATAATGTTTTATTTAATTGCCATTAGAAATCCATTTTTGAGTACACAAGTGGAGACTGGACAAGAGAAACGAAGCCTAATTTATTTAGCACTCAAAAAGGATAAAGATGGCATATATATATGAACATGTCCATAACTCTTAGTACTCGTGACGTACACGTGGCACAGTTTGAAGATAGATGAAGCGAGCCATAGCTTTAACAGCATTAGCATTGGCCAGAGCACTTTCGTTCTCACCTGAGCCTGCACCTGCTTTGTCTGAAACTCCATTGATGGCCAAGAAACGCAGGTTATTTGACAACGCTGCCTGCATCCCATAGCAACAACTACTATAAATTTACTTGATAATAATGCCACTTTTTGCTTTTCTTTGCTATATATATATATATAATATCAATTTTTTTATTTGCACAAAAGGTCCAAATTATATTCATTCAGGTCAATCAGATTGATAATTTTCAGTCGAATTATATTAGTCAGTTATAATTCTTGATTCTATTATGCTATTAATGTATAGGGACAAGAACTTAGAGTTCGCTGAGTTTTTTAATCGAATTAAACTCTTCAAAGAAAAATAAAGAGGAACTAAAAATGTTTTAGCCTAACCAATCCAGCCGCAACACTAGAAGTGTCCACAGTAGAGGCACCAAAAGTCTTATAAAGAAACTCTCTGTATGCAGGATTGTCGACATATATATCAGAGCTAGAACCCTTCAATCCCACAATAACGTCTCCTCCATCGATCTGCGACCATAATAAAATTGATATAGATTAACTAAGTTATATGCTTTATAAACATATGTAATAATTATTAGAAAAAGTTATTTAAAGAAAGATTACCTCAATTCGAGAGGCATATCGGTTCAACCATTCACGGTCAACATGAAGCCAAAAGTAAGTATCGATTTCACCATGTTTGTAGATCTGCATATCCTCAAAAGCGATACTTCCCAACAAATTTTCCCCATTATTTGGGTAGTTGAAGTCTCCGATGTTGAGTTGCCCTTTCTCGTTCGAGTCCTTGCTCTGCACATTTTATTTGTTAATTTATAAATTAGGAAAAATATACATATTTGATAAATAAATAAATAAAGAGTAAGAATTATGCAAACCAGCCAGTCCCAAGCGCCTGTGAAGGCAATATCTTTGGGAATAACAACACTGCCAAGGCTAATTGACTCGTCAGTGGTTCCAGCTGTCCCCATTGACACTACTCCTCTTAAGTTAAAGAGATTAGCCATCATTTGCACTGTTATCCCCACGTGTACCTAATTATACCATCAAAATCATCATTATCATCCTCATAATAATAATAATAATAATAGTGAGATCATACCGATGGTCTGCCGGCACTTTTTACATACACAACAGGAGCTCCATAAATAGTACCAGTCACAAACCTTCTTCCTAATTAAGTAACCAAAACAGATCCTTAATTAAATTACTTTATAATTAAACAAATTAATTAGAGTAATTAATTGCATTAAAGCAGAAGGAGAGAGGTTGATGTAGATACCATTAAGATCAACGTAAGAGTCAGGAGTAAAGAAACCAGACTCCTTAAGTGCCTTCTCAGTGGATGAGGAAGTGAAAACGAGACCAAAATAAGGTACCTCATCTGATTTCAATTTTTGAGAAATAAGATTCGGGTTTTTGAAGCTGAATTGCATGGAGTGTTGTGCCATAGCCAGCACTCCAAGAACAAAAACTGCTATTTCCACTCCCCTCATTGTTTTTGCTTTCTTTCTGCTTATGAACTTAGTTGCCACCTTACTTCGATGTTTTGGACGATCCTCTTCTGCCCTTTATATAGATGTTACCCAACCGCTGTTTAACTTTTTTTTTTTTTCTTTTTTCTTTTTTTAATAATTTTTTCGTTCTTTTTTATCAGTCATTTTTAAATAAAATTTAAATTTTATTTATTTATTATTTTTAAATTTTTAATATAATTTAATTTATTTTTCTTTTTTAATAAAGTTAGAACCAATTATATTTGATAATTTATTATTAATCACGTAATTTAATAATAAATTTAAATTTATTTATTATTTTTTAATTTTAATAAAAATAATTAATAAAAAAAAACAAAAAAGATAATACTCAATACGTGTCCACATTTCTATAATATTTTGTTCACTGTTAATTCTCCACGTGCCAAATATTAGAATAATTAATATTTTTTAAAATTTTAGTAAAATAGAAAGGGTGTACGTTTATTTGTAAACAGATATATTATTATTATTATAACCGCATTTCAAATTAAAATAAAGTAAAAATTTTCATCTTAAATTAAAAGAAATGGTTCAAATAGTTTTACACTTATTTTTCTTAAATAAAATCTCAATTTCAAATTTTGTAAATGATAAAAATAAACATTAAAAGAGTTTTAACAGTATAGTGAGCCAACCCGATTCGAACTGAATAATACTAGTAATTATATCAAAAAAATATATATACAAGTAAATCAGGACAAATAACGGGATACTTTCTAAAAATATAATTTATTTTTTCAATTATGGTTAACATGTAAATTATCTATTATAATTTTATTTTATTTTATTAATTGCAATTTAAATTTTTCATTCTATATTATTAATTATATTTAGGATGGATATAATAAAAATTTTATTTTTTTAACCACAATAAGCACTCTCTCGTCACATTTTAAGATGTCACTTTTTCTATTTTGTTTTTTCTCATTTTATATATATATATATTTTATTTGAAGTGAAAATTTACATACCTGTCCCTATCTATTGTACGTTTTATCAAGCTCCAATTAAATGAGGTAAGTGAAAATAAAAAAGGATATTTTGTCAATTGATGTAGCTAGAGGTGACAATTGGGTTAGGTTATTAATGTAAGAGTTATATTTGGACGGATCATAAATTAATAAAAAATATTAATTATAAATTGATCAATGTCTAAATAGATTGCATAAATTTATATCGATTCATGGGTTTAATATAAATTATAATAAATTTTTTTATTAATTAATTAATAGATTCGATAATAATAATATTCAATTGAAAATATAATATAAAAAATAAGTTGACACATAAAGAAAAATTAATTATTGCAAAATATATATTCATAAATTTAATAACAAAAATTCAAAATATTACTTACAATTTTTTTGCCATTAATTTATATTCAAGTTTCGATTCTTCTTTCACATGTAATGAAAACTTGCTGCTGTCTCGAATATTGTGGAAGTTTTTTTTTTTTTTCCTTAGCATTTGCCCTTTCCCCCAAACTTTGTCTTGGATTGAGAAAGGTGCAATATATGGATTTGTTCTTGTTTTTATGTAAATTTTAGCTCAATTAAGTTATTTATTTTAATATTTTGTTTTATAACAGATGAATGAAATAAAGACGGAGAAGGACATAGAGAGAGTACTGTACGTTATGTCCTGCGTTCGTCATATTTTCTTCAAATTATCACGTGACCATCCCTTTTCCAATTTAAGCCATTTCTTTGTCCTTTTCTACTATGTTCATATGTTTGCTCCCTGCAACGGACCGACGCAAAATTCACCAGAAAAAAAAAAAGCCAAAATATGATATATATAAATAATTAAAAATTTTGGACAGTCCAAGCACAAAATAAAAAAAATTCTTTAAAAGATATTTTGGATGTTTTCCATTGGTGTGAGCTCAGCAGGAACATGGAAAGGCAGGAACATGGAAAGAAATCCATTGAATACAAATTCAATAAATTAAAAAATAAAATAAATCAATTTTAAATTAATTCAATAAATATTTATTTGAATTAAATTAAAAAATAAAATAGTTTAATTTTGAATTGATTCAATGAATATTTATTTGAATTGTATTAAATTTGAATAATTTTTTTGTATGAATTTAGATGAAATTTTGAATTTAGATCAATTTTAGCAAAGTCTAAATGTACCTCTTTTGTAACATTAAGGTATTCTAATTATTTATTTTTTTTAAGTTACCTTTCAAAATATAATAGAAGGGGTATTATTTATTAATTTGTGTGAAAAAATAAAGTGTACTAAAATTATATGGGAATGAGGAATTAATCAGAACCTTTAAAATAAATTTTTAACGATAATAAGTACTCTCTGGTCACATTTTAAGAGATCAATTTTCCATTTTGATTTGTCTCATTTTATATATTTTTTAAAAAATTTGCAGTGAAAATTTACATATCTATCCTTATTTATTGTACATTTTATCAAACTCCAATTAAATGAGATAAGTGAAAATAAAAAGAAAAAAGATATTTTGTCAATTGATGTAGCCCTTTTATAAAATTAAGGTATTTTATTTATTTATTTAAAAAAAGAAAAAGTTATCTTTCAAAATATAATAGAGGGAGTATTATTTACTAATTTGTGTGAAAAAATACAGTGTACTAAAATTATATGGGAATGAGGAATTAATCAGAACCTTTTAATTTAATTTATAAAATTTTGTTTTTCTTAACTCGGTTAACATTTCAATATGTTTAATTATCTCGAAAGACAAAAATTATGAGACAAAACTTTGATATTACTTGCATAGAGTATAGTAAAAATTAAAATTCTTGCCAGCGACAACAGGTAAGAGCTGTAACTTGAATTATTGGTTCACTTTTCTTAAAAAGAAATAAAGAACAATGTGATGCTTCCATAGGATATAGGAGGAAATAAAATTAATTGAATACAATATAAAAATATTTTAGTGATAAATGCTGACTTTATTGTATTGAAAAGTTAATTTAAATAACGGTTGGTCCTTTTTCAATATCAAATCAATATTATTAAAATCGAACTAATCAATCAAACTGGTTTAATTATAAATTATCACATGATCTGGTTGGTTTAATATATAAAAATCAAGATGACAAAAAACGAAACGAACTGTTATGAACCAGCCAAAACCGGTTAAATTGGTACAGACCGGGCTAAAACAGGAGAAATTCCAGTAGAATCAGAAAAAACGGTTTGAATCTAAAAAAATCAATTTTTGTCCAATATATCATACAATATTATTTTTTTGCTGAAAAAATAAAATATAAGTATAAATAAGAAATAATTTAAATTTAATCAATTTTGATAATTTTTTTATGAATAAAATAAAAATTATAATTTATATTCGAATTTTTTTTAATATTTACAACTTTTTACTATATTTATCTCAAATTTTTGTTATAAATATTGAATGACTTATAAATATTATCTTATTATTAATGTTTAGTGATAAATGTATTTTTTAAATTATTTTTAATTTTTTATATAGTAATATTTTTATAATATTTATATAAAATTTAAAAAATAATATTATTTTTAAAAATTCGGTTGAACTTCAACAAACGGGTCAAATCCGGTTTTATCAAACTAAATCAATGACACGCTTTCGGAGAAGCTGCAACTTAAACTCTGCGTCCCAGTTTGATATATGCCCAATTTTCTTCCCCCTCTTTCTTTTTCAGTCATCTCAATTTATAGGTGTCTAGTTTATCAAACATTCTATAGTATAATTATTTTTCTGCTATCTTTAAGTGACAAGTCTATAGCGACGAAGCAACTTATCAATAAATTAACTAGAAGGTTTTTAGCCGCATCTTCTGATCGCTAAAAAAATACTCCCTCCATTTTATTTTATCAGTTTCATTAGAATTAAGAAATAATAAATAGATTTAAATTTAATATTAAATTATATGATTAAGACTTAATTATCAAATTCGATTGGTTCCGACTTTATTAAAAAAAAATAAATTAAAAAATTAAATTAAATTACATTAAAAATTTAAAAGTAACAAATAAATAAAATTTAAATTTTACTTAAAACTGACAGATAAAAAAAATGAAGGGAATACCTTTCAATTTTTTTGGAGTATGTTCAAGTTTTACGACAAGGATTATTATTATTTTGTGAAACTAACAGCTTTTTTTTTTCATTTACAAATATAAAGTGTGGTAATTTCTACTAAAAATATATTCTTTCCATTTATAAATAAATATCTATGTTTTATAAATATTTGAAAATTAATTAATTACTTATTTGTTTTCCTGAAAAAAATAATTAATTAGTAGTTTCATTTTAAAAATTAAAATATTTTTATTATAAATCATATTTAAATGAGTCTTTTTTTTTGAAAGGGACACTTATTTATTTATTTTCCCTCATGAATAATTAACCGTCAATATAGAATATGCCCTGAATATGCTCCCTCAATCGTAACTTGAAAAAGTATTGAATTTAATTTTCTTTATCATCATTATTCATTTTTTATCTCTTATATAAAAAAAATTGTATAACTTAACTTCTTAATAAAAAAAAAAGTTAGGATACACCAAATTGAAAGGGATATGATGTGTGATATGCGTTTTCTTAAAGCTTAAATACCGCAAGTATACGGTATATCGATTATAGTACTTCAGATATCGATCCCATGAGAAATATTAATTAATATTATACACTATTACTACTTGATTTTAATCTTGTTTACAATGCTCATTAATTTGCAAGTTAAAATTATTATTAAAATTACACTACACTAAATTAAATATTTTTCTACTTTAATGATAATCCGAGAAGACTTATGAATATGATGAATTTAACATATACATAATTATGGAATTTGATCTTTTTCTCTTATTTGTAATTCAATCTTTATCATGCAAGCCAAGTTGGAATAATGTTCTATATCGCAGCTCTCACATCTAGACTAAATTATGCCTTAAACATGCATTTATGGATCTAAATCGCAGCTCTCGCATTTAGACAATAATTACATAAACACACATTCAAAGAATAAAAACCAACCTATAACAACTATCTCCACATGTGATCTCTCAAACTATGCTTTGATAATGAATTTCCTATTAACTTTCAATAAGACGTTGCTCTCGCTAACTTTCTTATTTATGACCATTATGTTGATTTTCAGAGAAGGAATTGCACATTGAAGGTCGTCTTCCTTAACTTATAATGATACTAATAAAGTTTTAATAGCAAATACTGTATATAAAGATAAATGAATATATATCTGAATAACAACAATCAAATTGCTAAAAAGAATTCATAATAATAACAAAGAAGAAGTAAATATTAGAAATAGAAGAAGGGATCTCTCAACCATTCTTCCTTTCACCAAATATAGTCTTCTTCATTGTATTTGCCTTCTTCAAGCCATAAAACTAAAACTAAAACCTAAAACTACTATTCTCTAATTACACTTTTTAAAATAATAAAAATAAATGATTGATCCTCCTTATGATTATAACTTTTAGGGTATATATAATTTTTCAAGCATCAAGTCCCTTCAAGTGCCCCTCCATATGGTTGCAACCCTTGATGAAACTTGGTGTCCTTTTAAGTGACTTTTCAACATGAACTGCCTTTAACCGCCTCCTGTCGCGATCGCGGCACCTGTCGCGCTCGCGACGGGACACGCTTCCCTTGTCGCACTCGCGGTATCTGTCGCGCTCGCGATAGGACTTCTTCACAATTTTCTCCCTTTTTCTCCTACATACACAAAACTTGATAAAAATATTAAACACATCTAATTATAGCATAATTTAATACAACTAAACATTATTTTGATAATAAAATATGGATTAAATATGAGCTATTTAGGCTCATATCATGTATGTGCAGCTTACAAAAATTTGAATCATTCGATCAAATAAATATACGTAATCCAAATGAACGCATTAAATTACTAATGCAAAAAATTCTTACTGCATTCTCAAAAATTAAAATTATTTTTCATCCAAAGAAATTAAAAACAATATTAAATTTTTTTTCTTCGATTTTAAACAGCAATATTTGAAGTGAAAAAAACGTCAAAAAACAATATTAAATAAGATAAATTGGAGAATTGAAAAAATAAATAAAAGTGTGTATATTAATGCAGAGTAAGTGAGTAAATTATTTTCGTGAAACCGATAAAGTACATTTTTTACGTAAGTGACGCGTGTAAGATAGTACATTGCCGCGTGTCCGATCTTTACCATTCACTGGATGTCTCTTATTTTGACGCAGGCCCCACTCAATTATGGTGCGTCCCAATAATTGACGTCTTGATTTGGACCATTCATCCAATGTTCTTACACATGATTAATATTTTCCCATCTGCGGTTTGGTTTGTGGGGTTTATTTCCTCAAATTACATTGTGAAAAAAATTTAATGTGTAAAATGTTAGTATATGTTTTTTTATTTTTTTCATAATTACTATAATTATTTAATTTGAGTCCGATCAAGTTTAATATGTAAATGAAATCTTTACAGCATTAATTTTTACAATTTATTAAATTTAAATATATTTTATCAAAACCGTAAACCGATTCACTTAGCACAGTCAAAACTTTTAAAATATTGGTTTGGTTGATGAATATAAATATTTTAATAATTTTATTATGAAAATTACTGTTTGAAATATATTTAAATAATATATATTAACTATTTTTCAATTTCAATTTAATTCCAATTAAAAAATTAATCTTAATATTTCTTTTTTTTTTACTTTTTCTGATTTTATATTGGATTCAAATGCTATAATCTTGGTTTCAACTTTAAGTGTGTGCATGTTAGTATTAGGAGTGCATATGGTCCGACATAATTTGAAAATTTATAAATCTTCTTACTGTTTTCAAAATTCGATCATTTTGAATTAAATTAACTTATACAGAAGTTTCTTTGGTTACATATCTATATTCGTATAGAAATAATAATAAATATTATAATGATTAAATTTGTCTTATTAATAATTAAAATATTTAATTTAATTTATTAACTAATTATTACCTTAATTTCATGCATAAAAATATTTACTTTAAATAATTATGAAATTAAATTAATATAAAAAATGTAAAATAGAAATTATAGATAATATTTATACATAAATTATTATTATTATTATTATTATTATTATTATTATTATTATTATTATTAAATCTCATTTTTTGGTCCAATTCGGTATAATTTTTGGTATAATTTAATACGATTTTTGTTCTGACTTTAGATTTTTGATACTTTTGGTTCACTGTATAGCGTTACAGTATTTGATATAAAACTGTAATAACATGTAATATTTTATATTGCATTTGGTATATAATGATATATTTTACTGTTTTTTAAAAAATATAAAATTAAATTATTTTTAATGTTATTAATTTAGACAAAAAAATTGATTATAAAAATATAATTTTTCATACATACATCAAAAATTTTTAAAGTGTAAAAATTTATTGAAATATGAATATATATTAATAGATAAATTAACAAACATTACATGAAGATAGTACCGGTTGCAATGGTGGTAGTGGTGGCAGGAGTGGTAGGAGCGACAGCTGCTGTTGTAGGGGTGGTCATGGTGGCACTAGTCATGGCCGTAGTGGTAATGGTGACGATGGCAACAATGTAGTGGTAGTTATGATAGGGCAATGGCAGCATTGACAAAGTGTGATAGAGAATAAAAATGTCAAAAATAAAGCTACACCTCAGACACGAAGATGATGAAATCTTTTTTCTTCTAATACAATTTATACTGTATTACACGAAAGATGAAATCTTTTTTCTTTTAATACAATTTATACTGCATTACGAAAAACCAAATATTTATAGTGTATTTATTAAATTATATATAGTATCAGGAATAAAAAAATCTTATAATTTATATTTTATCTCCATATTAATTTTTTAAAAATATTATCAAATATTTTATTTTTATTAGCCTGTATTATATTATATATTTTATGTATAATATAGTGAAATAAACGTAGTCAAACAATTCAAATTCATTGTTAATAACGTTGATAATACAATTCAGTGTAATTTTAATAAAAAAATTAACAGAAATTTTAATTTTAATTTTTTTAATATTTCAGCTTGATAAAAAAAAAATCAGAATTTTGTATAGCCCTAATTAATATTATTTGGGATTTAGACTTGACAATGGCTTGTCGCCACATATTATTGTCGTATTATTATGTTTATGATGTTAACATTTGACGGACATTAATTGCTGCCATGGCAAATGGAACAATTGCGGTATTCACATTTTATTTTATTTTAATAAAATTAAGAAAATTGGATTATCTTTTTTTTTTTGATAAATTGGACTGTCAATTTTAATTGGCTTGAGATATGAGTACAACAATAGATAAGATCGCCGAAACCGACAAAAGATTTGTAGATTAGGGCATCGAATTTTCATTGGATATGAATTGACGGTGGGAGATTTATACACAATTGATATTTTGCACATAAGGCGGTTGGCATTTTATATGCACATTTAAAAAAAAATAATAATGAATTTCTATTTCCTTTAGAAAAATATTTTAAAAATGCACATTTTTCCTAGATCTGAAATACGTGTCATAATTCGCGAATCGTTTTTTTTATTATTTTTTTAATCAATTGGCCTTTTAATTGTATTACTATTAGTAGTTACTGTATTTCGAATTTATACAATTGGCGTAAATTTGAAGTTTGTAGTTCACTGTATCATTCTAGCTACTTCCGTCGCAAATTCCATGCCAAGATTTCATATTTCGTTTATAGATGAGTTTAGATAATTTTTTTATTAAAAAAATTCTTAACTACATTCGGTTTCAGTTTTTTGAGTTTCTCACGTACTGAATTTATAATATAATTAGTAATTACTAATCTTTTACCTGTTAATTTTTGAATTTAGTTGATGTGTGGAGAGTCATTAAAAAAACCCCACAACATTCATAAAAAGGAAATATTCTCCAATAAAAAATTGGTTAAAAAGTTGCAAAAAAAATCTTAAAATATATCAAAAAATAGAAATTTATCTCCTAAAATTTAATTTGGTATAATTTTATCTTTTATGTTTGTAAATTGAGACAATTTAATTACTAATTTGACGTAGTCATCATACTGATTTTTTTTTCTGTTTGTTAACTAATAACATGATATCAAAATTGACACGTGACAACCCAACTCATAACAGCCAGACTCTGTTAGCTTTTCTTAATTCAGATTCAATTATTAAAAACATAAATCAATCATAATATTATACCCATTTGGATCTTGACTATGATAATAATCATATAGAAAAATTAGATGAATAAATTACTTACTTGGAGCGAAATTCGACATGATGTGAGGGCTTTCGATAATCATGAACCAGTCGAACTAGTTTCTGTCCCTTAACCCTCCTTTGTAGCAGTGGCTTGATGGATAGCCTAAAATATGATCTTCTGTATTTTTGGTTTGTCTGCGTACTCTGATTAGGGTGGAAAGAAGATTAATTTATATACTTATTAACTTTAGATCTTGTATGTCCATCAAGTACTAATTAACGATCAAGATTTAATATACTATTAAATTAATGAAATCCTAAACCTAATGGGTTTACAAAATATGGGTCATAACATCAGGCCATATCTCTTACATTCTCTTACTTGACCGTATATTTTATCATTATATTTAATAGTATAACATAAGGCTAGCAAAATTAAATCTTGTAAAACTGTTGATATCATAAACACCTTAACACAACAAATTACATAATGTGGGTTATGGCGGTTATACACAGTATAGTCGTATACTCTCTTCCATACACCACAATATTAAGAACTCATTATGCTAGGTTTATAAGTTGTATATAAACAACATATAGTCCACATACTTGTTATGAAAATGTATGTTACTTTCTTATTCAAACAATCATGTATACATAAACATAATGAATAATAAATATAGAATTCAGAAACATATCATTATTGAGCTCAAGAGTGTCAAACATCATTATTAATCATCAATACCACCAAGACCCATTCTGATCACGTGTTCTTTAAATGTCTTGGGTTGTAAACTTTTAGTTAAAGGATATGCGACCATGAGATTCATTCTAATATGTTCTATATAAACTCTTTGTTTCTGAATTTTCTCTTTAACAATAAAATACTTTAATTCCATGTGTTTTGCTCCTTTGGAATACTTGTCATTTTTAGTGAAGAAAACAGCTACAGAATTATCACAATGAATTTTCAACGGTTTGCTTACTGTGTCAACAACTCCAAGCCCTGAAATAAAGTTTCGCAGCAATAATGCATAAATCGTAGCCTCATAACAAGCTACAAATTCTGATTCCATAGTGGATGAAGCAATGATAGACTGTTTGACACTTTTCCATGAGATTGCTCCCTCTGCTAATAGGAACAAATAAGCAAAATCTGAATTTGAATATCCAATTACTTCTAAATGATCAGATTTCTTATAAGTGAGCATGTAATCATTTGTTCCTTGAAGGTATCGTAGCACTTTTTTTTAGTCATTCAAAAGCTCCCACATACAGGTGGATTCAGTCAAAGGATCCCACATCGGTTGGAAAGGAGAACGAAGTAGTCCTTAAAAGCTATGGATACCTCTCCCTTGTCGAGGCCTTTTGGGAAGATCTAAAACAAAATCGTGAGGGCTAAGGCCCAAAGCAAATAATATCGACAAGCGGCCATTCGAGGACGTTACAGTTGGTATCAAAGCCGGTGTTGGATCGTTGTGTTGGCTATGGGGTCGGGCCTGATGTGTTAGTGAGGGCACTGAGCCTCCTTAGGGGGGTGGAGTCAGTCAAAGGCTCCTACATACAGGTGAATTCAGTCAAAGGATCCCACATCGGTTGGAGAGGAGAACGAAGTAGTCCTTATAAGGCTATGGATATCTCTCCCTTGTCGAGGCCTTTTGGGGAGACTCAAAAATAAAACCGTGAGGGCTAAGGTCCAAAGCGGACAATATCGACAAGCGGTCATCTGGAGACGTTACATTTTGATTCTTTTCTCCATCTTTATTTACATCCTCTTTTTTTTCTTTTGATTTTTTGGTTGCACATGTACCTATTTGTATTGTTTTAGGTGAATTCTTGTACCTATTTGTGGCCTTTCTTGGTTTTCGGCATGAATCATGCTAATAATTTTTAATTATCATCAAAATCAAATTTTCCTTTCCATTGAATGTTTGATTTCATTGGATGTTGTTAATTGTTGGATAGAGTTTTTTTTTGTATTTTTTGTTTATTTTTTGGTAATTGTTGTATCCCTTTTAATTAGTTGTCTTACTGGTTCTTGCATTGGATCACTTGTATGTTTATTTCACACAAATTTTCATTTGGATTATCAATATCAGCTTGTTAAATACTAGTGATTTGTTGTTTTGTAATTTGTAAATCTTTTATGTCCATATTTTTCATGTGTTTTTATTTTTTATGTCATTACCTTTTTTGAATTTTAGTTACTATTTTTAAACAATTCAACTCCTTAATTGCAGTTAATATATATAGATCAAAGCAGGGCTATTTCCTTGTTCTGGTCTACTATAATTAAATGCAGGGGATTGGGTTGATAGCACATTGAAAGTGTAATACCCCTAATGGTACCCTAAGAGGGGTAAATGATCATTTCGCATAAGACAGAGATTGATTTTGTGGTTAATTAAAAGAAAATTGAAATGTAGGGACTTAATTGAAAAGACAAAGTAAAAGAATTGTGGCAAAAATAAAAATAAAGAAAGATGAAAGATTAAAGTAAAAGACATAAGTTTAAAAAGGGATCAAAGTGAGATTTTTTCAAGATCTTTTGAGCCAACCAATAGAGAATGGACATTAGTGTTTCTAGAAAAAATTAAAAAGATGAGTTAAAAGAAGGGAAGAAGGATGTGTGTGCTTTTGTGTGGCCGGCCATACTTGGCCAAGAAATTGTTTTCTTTTATTTTATTTTGTGTTTTCATCTTCTTCTCTCCTCAAGTCCAAGAAGATGTTGCTTCAAGTAGGAGAAAAGGCTGAGGATGGTAGAAATGAAGAGCAAGAGAAAGAGAAATAGAAAGAAAGGAATTTTGGTGCTCTAATAAGGTTTGGGAGCTATGTTATTATTTTATGTGTTTGTAGTTGAAATAAATTACTATTTGTGCTCTAGATGATCTATAGTTGATTTTTGAGTGAATATTTGAGTGTATAATGCATGAGAAAGATGATTTGTGCCTTAGAAAGTGAGTTGATGGAAATCTGTTTTTGATTCACATGAACCAGTCTTAGTAAAAATGGTATAAGTCTTTTTGTAGATGTTTGATTGATGTGATTCTAGTTGGATATGAAATATAAGGCATAGAGCTAAAACTTTATAGAAGAAGCCGGAACCTAAATCTGTCTCTAGAATGTTTAAAAATAAGCTTGAAGTGGACAGATCCCTGTTGTCCGTCCCATATGAACAGTCTTCAGTTTTTAGTGAATATCTTGAGATTTAGAAGTCTTATTTGAGTATTTTTGATGTTTTAGAAACTAGATACATAGTGGAACAACTTTGTAGAAGACAACTTTCCCTGAAAATGAAGTTTTCTTGGTCAAAAACGGCATAGAAGTCAAACCAAAAAATCTGTCTTTGAGCGCTTTCAGGCATCACGGTTACTATGAGTTTCATAGTAACCGTGAGGCAGTCCAGAACCAAAATGCATCCTACCTCATGGTTACTAAGAATTTCATAGTAACCGTGACCCCTTTAAAAAGTATAGAACACGGTTATTACTCATCCGGTAATGACCGTGAGGTAGTCTGGCGTAGTCCAGATCCGAGAGTGCAATTAGGTCACGATTACCATGAATTTGGTAGTAACCGTAACCCTACCCTGTTTTTTTTAAACTTGATTTTAGAGTCTTAAATTGTTAATAAAGCATGTTTAAGTATTTTAAAAGTGTTTTAAGTGCAAAACAAGAGTAAGAAATGATGCGAAATGAGTGAGAAACATAATGAATTAATGAAGTAGAGTTAAATATACGCTAAGTCATAATGCATAAGAATTTGTACAATAAATGAATATGAATGAACATGAATAGAAGTGACATGGTATAATAAAATGATTACATAATTTATTGAATGTGTTAATGTTAATGTTAAGTGTATTTGAAATTTAAGTGAATAAGTTATTGATTAGTGGTTTTGTTGCATGCTTTAATTGATGTGATATCTCTATGAATCTAGCTGTATCAAGTTTGATAGCTTTGAATGATTAAAGACTATTTGTAAGCCTGAATTTCACATAGTAGTGGATAGATAGGCATGCCTATAAAGGGAATAGTGATCGCAGCTGCTAGTGTAGTGTTGTCATCGGAAGGTGGCTAGTGTAGTGTTTGATACCTTTTGGTATTTAGTGAACCGAGACTTTTATGTCTCTAATGCAATATCTAGTGTTTGTACCCGTATCCACCATTTATGAGAATTAAGGCAATGAAAGTGATTTGATTGATGAATAGTGATAAGTGACAAATAATTTAAGTGTTACATGGGCTTATGCTAGTGTTAGTGCTTTATGATAATGTTAGTGCTTTTAAGTGAATATTGAAGTGTAAGTGAAAAACTGTAGTGTGATTGTTATTGAATGTATAATTGCTATTGAGAATGGTTAATGCATGTACTGAAAAAGAGTGACATGTTATTATGTTATATGTATTGGCATGTTATATTGATTGTGTTTGCGACTTCGATAAGAAGTCAATTATACTGTTTACTCCCCACTGAGCCATTGCTCAGCATGGGTGTTTTCCCGTGTAGGTACACAGGTGCAGAGAAGTGTTTTCTTGAGTCAACATCTGCAGGCCACTAAAAGGGAAGCGAGTGAGGGTTAATTTTGATAATATATTATTTTTAAATGTATAATGTATATAAAGATTTGAATGTGTATGTAATGAACTAAGTCGTATTTGTACTTTAAATGTATAATATACCAGTTGTATAAATGTATTTTGCGCAAATAATTTAATAAAATAATAAGTATTTTAAAAAGTAATGAGAGCGGTCATTATAGAAAGACATTGCATACTGTGCATGTACTTGTTGTATACTACATGTGTATTGAATATATACTGTGCGTTTACTTGTTGCATATAGCTCATGTACTTGTTGTATATTGTAAGTGTATTAGGTGTATATTGTGCTTATACTTCTTGAATATCAAGAGTGTGCTTTCAATATATTTTGCATATATTAGGTGTATACTATATGCGTACTAGGCATATATTAGGTGCATGTACTAGACGTGTTCAGTGCGTGTACTAGGCGTATACAGTGCGTGTACTAGGCGTATACAGTGCGTATACTGTGTGTGTACTAGGGATATATAATATGTGTACGAAGCGTATACAGTGCATGTACTAAGTATATATTGTATGTGTACTAGACGTATATTAGGTGCATGTATGCAGTGTGTATACTGGTTGTGTACTAGGTGTGTACTAAGTGTATACTAAGTGTATATTGTATGTGTACTAGATGTATATTAGGTGCATGTATGCAGTGTGTATACTGGTTGTGTACTATGTGTGTACTAATTGTATACAGTGTGTGTACATTGTGTATACAATGTGTTTATTTGGTGAAATGTGAAATCATACACTTCAAGTTCTAATACCTGATTGCCTAATCTTTCAAGTTAAGTTTCAAGTGTAATATCTCTCTGCCTTATTATTATGCTAAGAAAGCATTATTGACCTTGCTCAAATAAGCCAAGTTATTGGGGAATTCTGAATACCTTGCTTTCTGTCTTGCACAACTTCTCAAGGCTATTTTGTTTTTGCATGCTACTAGCTCCTTGTATATCCTCCAGCATTTTCCTCAAAATACTGAAGTTGTAGTTGCACAAATGTTGGGTAACTGTCCTTGAATCTTTTTGAATGATTTTGAGATTGGATCTCCTGAGTGTTGTAGTGATTTTGCTTGTAATGAAAATCTCGATCTTCTTAGAGTAGCTAAAATCTCTGCTTTTGCTCTTACTTTGTCAGAAAGTGCTGACTTTGGTTCTTACTTTGTGAGAGAGAAAGTATTTAGTGGCTTTTACAATTGGATTCAATTCCTTGCAACATGTGATGATAATGCTGGAGAATGAGGAAGATAGCGAGAACATGGAAAAATGATGAAAGTTTTTAAGTTAAAAAAATTGTATTTTTGAAAACAAAAATTTAAAATGTGAGGACAATGAAATAAGATAGAAAGGGTTGTATTTTTTGAAAAAAAATTAAAAAACATGGCATTTGGGGTAATTTTCTCTATTTTTTCCCCACTCCCATAATTAAGTCCCTTTCTTTTGTTTGTTTTTGGGCCAAAATTGAGTTTTTTGGAAGGGCCAAAAATGATTCACTGCCTACCTATAATATATTATTGATGGAAAACTCTACGCGTGAGATTGTTCGCATAACATATCAATAATATAATGACAAATAAATGAAAAAAAAATTATGCAACTAATTATTATACAAACGTAGTTTTTTTGTAACTTCTTATTACTTATGTGATAACATATTATATGAATTTTATCCAAGAATAAATCAATAATTCCGTTAGAGAAAAACAAAATTCGAATTATGAATATTATAATATTCATTTTGTTGAACGTCAAGATCTTTTCACCATCCAATAGAAAAAATTGGAAAAATTTTTAATTTATTTTTATTAGAAAAAATTATCCTGAAATTCCTAAATTTTTTACATATATATTTTCTTTTGCATTGAATCCATATATTTTAAAAAGTTGAAGTTGACTTTTAAACTTCAGGTCATATTGGATCGAGAGCGGACAACAAATTTTATTTCAAGGAAATCCCCATATCAAATTAATTTATGTTTTTTTATATTTGTTTTTAGTTTTTTTTATTAACAATAAAAATTAATTTTATCATTTGATAGTCCCGAATTTCTCAATATCTTTTTTTTAAAAATTTTTATTTATTTGTTCTCTTCTTTCATAGCCTTTAATAACCGAATTAATCCATATTGACCAATAAATAATCTTGGACTTGGATGATAAGTTACAAGTGGAAATAAAAATTTCTCTTTTTTTCTTGGGATAGAAGTGAGAAGTCTAATTAATAATAGAGTTTTATTATTAAAAAATATATTAATAAAATATTTTCAGCACTCTATTACAATAACAATATAATTTCATAACAAGTACACTGCATAATACAATAAATGGATAGGCATCTTTTAATCCCATAAAAACATAATAAATGGGTTTTTCACATGTGTATATACACATATCATAATTTGAACAAAATAGTAATAATATCAAACTAACAATCTCTCTCTATATATGTATTCTCATTTGAGAAAATAATTATTATTCTCTCATCAATTTTCATTAATTGCTAATTATTGTTCTTTTTTTTCTTTATAATTTTGCAAATTATTTATGCGTTATAAATTATTATTTATTAAGATAAATGTTTATCCATCTTTTGATAAATGTTATCATAATTTTAGAGATAGTTTAAAGAAAATTATGAAACAAATGGAATAAAATGCAATATTTTTATTACTCGTCCAGTCACACTTTAGATGGTGAATTTCACTTTAATGCAGAAATTGATTAAACAAATGACTAAAAAATTGTGATTTTATAAAAAAAAGTATTAGCAATTGAGTATTTTGCCCTATTTTAATTCCAAAAATACAATTTAATTTTAATATGATCAAAATTAAGTTAATCACTTTATTAAATGCAGTAGTGTCAAATAAATAAGGATAGATATGTAAATTTATTTTCAATTTAAAAAAAATTAAAGTGAAATAAAGAAAAATAGGAAAAGTGATTACTTGAAATAGGATGGAGGAAGTAAATTTTAATATGATATTAAAGGATTTTTTTTCTTATTTTAGTTCTTATGTTCTCTTCAAGAGTAGTAATATTTAAGGATTTTTCTTTTTATTTTTTTTCCTCTTTATATGCCTTATATATTTTTAATAATTTAATTTTATGTAAATTTACCAACGTACTTATTCATTGAATAAAGAAAAGTTTATCCTGAATTCTGTCAGGACACGTGCACTAAAAATTATGACTTCACAAAAAATTATATTTTATGATTTAACGATTGATATAAATTTTCACAACATCGCACAACGCGGCCAAATAAAGCATGATGGAAAATGATTTAAATTATAGAAAAAATCAGTATAATTTGTCACTTGAGCTCATTTTAACTCCCTAATTTTTTCCAGAAATAAAAAATTTTTCATGAATATGATACATGTAACCATTTTTCGGTTGATAAATGGTGGACACAAATCTTTCAGTACTCCTTGCTCGGGTTTGGATTCTCCAGTTTGGCAATATTTCCCAATTAATAACAAAAAAAAACATGCAACTCTTATATAATTACACATGCTCCATCTATATCATGCATCGCAAAAGAAAATTAACTATTTGCTATCAATAATGGTCTTTTGCTTAAATATTTTTAATTGTAAATAATTTAATTTTTATTTATAATTACCGTTTAGTTTTAGCCAGGATGAAGTTTTTTAAGCATTGATTTTTTATCATCTATAAAATTTAAATTTAAAATTTTATTTAAAAATAATATATCGATATTAATAAAGTTATTATTATTATTGTCGTCGTATTATGGAAGTTATAGAACTCCATGACTATAAGGAAAAGATAATGATATAGAGACAGAGATATATATACATAATATTTATTTAATTGCCATTGCTATTCCATTTTTGAGTACATAAGTGGAGGAATCCTAATTATTTATAACTCAAAAAGAAAAGGACATAGATGGCTTTTAAGTAACACTCTGCTCTAGTACTCATGAGGTACACGTGGCACAGTAAGAAGCCAGATGAAACGAGCCACAGCTTTAATAGCATTAGCATTGGCCAAAGCACTTTCGCTTCCACCTGAGCCTGCACCTGCATCGTTTGAAACTCCTTGGAATGCTATGAAACGTTGGTTATTTGACAATGTAGCCTGCACCACATGCATCATATAATATTATTATTAGTTAACTTAATTATAGTGGCACTTTTCATTTGAACAAAAGCTCCAAATTAAATTTCATAATTTTTATTTATGTTATAATATTCGAAATTTAGAGTTGGTTGAGTTCTTTAATTGAACAGTTTTAAGAAAAATAAAGATGTATTAAGAATAATTTAGGCTAACCAGTCCAGCAGCAACGCTTCCAGTATCCACAGTAGAGGCACTAAAAGTCTTATAAAGGAACTCTCTGTATGCAGGGTTGTTGACATATATATCAGAGCTAGAACCCTTCAATCCCACAATAACGTCTCCTCCATCGATCTGCCACCATAATAAAATTGATATAGATTAACCAAGTTATATACCTTATAAACATATGCAATAATTATTAGAAAAAGTTATTAAAAGAAAGATTACCTCAATTCGAGAGGCATATCGGTTCAACCATTCACGGTCAACATGAAGCCAAAAGTAAGTATCGATTTCACCATGTTTGTAGATCTGCATATCCTCAAAAGCGATACTTCCCAACAAATTTTCTCCATTTTCTGGGTAGTTGAAGTCTCCGATGTTGAGTTGACCTTTCTCATTCGAGTCCTTGCTCTGCACATTTTATTTGTTAATTTCTTAGTTTGGAAAAATATACATATTATATATATAAAAAAAAAGTAAAAATTATCCATACCAGCCAGTCCCAAGCGCCTGTGAAGGCAATATCTTTGGGAATAACAACGCTGCCAAGGCTAATTGACTCGTTGGTGGTTCCAGCAGCCCCAACATAGATTACGCCTCTTACATTATAGTATTGTAACAGAAGTTGCACTGTTACCCCCACATGTACCTAATTATACCATCAAAATCATCATTATCATCCTAGTACTAGTTGTAATAATAGTAATAGTGTGATGGGATAGATATAGGATCATACCGAAGGAGTGCTGGCACTTCTTACATACACAACAGGAGATCCATAAATAGTACCGGTCACAAATCTTCTTCCTAATTAAGTAACCAAAACAGATCCTTATTTACTTTATAATTACAAAGAATTAAAAGCAATTAGTTAAAATAAAAGAGAAGTAGAAAGGTTAATTTAGATACCATGAAGATCAACATAAGAGTCAGGAGTAAAGAAACCAGACTCATTAAGTGCTTTCTCAGTGGATTTGCCGGAGGTAACGAGAGCAAAATAAGGTACATCTGATTTGAGTTTCTGAGAAATAAGATTAGGGTTTTTCAAGCTGACTTGCATGGAATGCTGAGCCATAGCCAGCACTCCAAGAACAAAAACTGCTATTCCCACTCCCCTCATTGTTTTTGCCAATTTTTTTTTATGAACTTATCACTCGCCAACTTTGATGCTTTGCCTGCTCCTCTTCTGCCCTTTATATAGATTTTTCCAACCTGCTATTCAAGCTCGCTCGCTCTCTCTCTCTCTCTCCCTTTTTTTATTTTTATTTTTCAATAATAATAATAATAATAATATTATTATTATTAAAAAATTATTAAGGGTAATGATGATTCCCTGTGCCACCATACCGGTTGCGCATGTGCAAGAACCGCGTGGATGAAGGAAAAAAAATATAAAATTTTTTATCAAACAATGTTTAATAATTTGGTAATGGTTAATTATTAATATTATTTGTTTACTTCAGACATTATTAAAAAAAAAAGCTGATTTTCCTTTTTTTTTTATGAAAGGGAAAATCTTACCAGTGGCACAATATTTGTTTAAAAATCAGTTTATTCAATGCATAAATGTACTCTAACGAAATATAATATAATATAATACAAAAACATTTTTTCATAATACAATTTTGAAGATGCAAAATTATGTGATTCGAAATTTGATTAAATAAGAAAAGTAATCATGTTATTAATTGTTTGAATTACTTCCTTAATAAAAATAACCATTTTAGAATTTGGCCATAGGTTCAATTAAATTAACTTGCTCTTTTATGAAAAAAAAATCTGGTTTAAATCTAATTTAAATAAATTTTATATATCAAATTAATAATATATTGCTATCCATATATGTTAGCCACTATCCTACTCTTTTTTCAACCACATAATTTCATTGGGAAACGGTTTGATTTTTTTTTTTTAAACGGGTTCCATCAAATTTCTGGTAAGTAAATTATCTCCGGTTTCTATTTTGTACGATTCATTACTCACTGACCTCACATGTTAACCCATTTTGGTAATATGGTATACCCTAATCCAACTGGATAATGAATTAGTTATTTTAAATGTTGTATTGATTGCATAATATAGGATTGGAGAATAATTGTGCAAGTCATGAATAATAATATATAAATTTGTTTTTTCAGACAACTTGGTAAAATCATTTCCAGATATTTTTCGGTTGCCAGTTAATTTTCCAACAGAAATCATCAGAGGAAATTGTATATTTGCGAAATTCCATATATCCATTTTCTTTATGTTTTCCTGAAAAAAAAAATTAACCAAACATGTTGCTAACAGTATATCCGCCACGTGCATGATCCTTACCCCAGAATAATTATTTTGAAAATGATATATTTTGATTTTATGCAGACCAACCACAAAATTTTTAGGTATTTATAATTGCATGTAGGTCCAATAAATTATTAGCACCTTTAATTTGATTTTTAATGCAGCATTGCAAGGTGTGATGAACTTTTGCTAATTATCGTTGAGCCCATGTTCAAGTTCTCATGAACTTGAGATGCACGCCTCACATGAATTCCAGCAGATTATATACATGTAAATATATATTTATTTTTCTGCAATTTTTCCCATAATCAAAACCTGCGAGAACAAACTAATATTAGAATGCATGGCCAAATTGTTGCTGGTGGAAGAAACGCTTTGTCACCAAAAATTGCACACAATTAAAAAAAAAAAAAAGATCAAAACCTGTTAAAAGAAAGCAATAATATAATAAACATAGTCAAACACTTGGGCAAGAATAGACGTATCTAGAAAAAATTTATGTACCAAATTAATTGTCTATTGATGTTTATGTATGTTAATCATGTTCATCCCTTTTCTTTTTCAACTAACTTTGCATATATGTCGTTTCACCATTAATTTGGCCTGTGAATTTTTTATTAGATATTTAGTCGAAACTTACTATATATTTTGTTGTAGATGCAAGGCATACTTTGTCACTAATGGGTAAATATATTATTAAAAAAAATCAAAACCATAGAGAAGAAAGTAATTCTAGATGGATAGTAAAAAATTTTTTGGGAGGTGCAAGATATGCTTTTGTCGCCAAAAGGTACAGTATAAACTATTGAAAAAATCAAAACGAGCTAGAAGAAAGTAATAGTAGTAGAATGGACAGACGGTCATTTTGTCCTTGGTGCAAGACGTGTCTCGTCGCTAAAAGGTGTACACTATCGGAAAAAACTCACTATCAGCAAGAAGAAAAGTAATACTAGAAACTGATAGCCAAACATTTTGTTCCCGTGGAAGATACTCTTTGTCGCTAAAAGGTTCAAATCGTCGACAATATTCTTTTGTTGCTGAAAAATGTAATTACGGAAGGCAAATGATAAATTAGTCCGTATACTTGTCGCTAAAAGTTACAAAATTTATTTACTATTGGGTACATGTCGCCCGAATTTTATCCATTGTAATTTTATTTTTCAGTGTTGGCTGTCTAAATTACAACTTTGTCCTTCAGTTACGAGTGACGACAAAAATTATTGGTTACTATAATTCTGTAGATAAGACGGCCTTTTCTTGGCCTTGTTAGTTTTTTAATTGCACAAATTCATATCTACTGTTTGCCCGCAAATTAATAATAAATGAATCACGCCGAATATATCAATGCTTTTAAATACTTGATAGATACGTTTTTAAAAATAATAATTTATAGCTCTATCAGACGCTAAATTCTGATTAATCAACTCAAATATTAAATTATATAAAATAAATGAGCATCGAAATTAAAT
>CM075806.1:62288305-62395012 GCA_037975025.1 Excoecaria agallocha | reverse complement strand
TGATTAATAGAATATAAAAGACTAATTAATAGTTAATGATTTAAAAAATCGAATATTAATAGACTGGTTAATTTTTTTCTTATAAATCGATTAATCGATCTATGCTTACCTTAAATGGCACAATCTTCTTCAATAACTGAATCCACTTTACTTTTAAAGCTATGTGATTTTCGTTTTCAAATTTTCTTTCTTCATGGTCCTTAAAGAAATGGTTTAATTTCTTTAAACGAGGAAAGGAGAAACGAGAGTTCAAACTCGAGAACTCTCGTTATATTAAAATCAATATTTATCTTTGCAATATTCCGTGAAGACAAAATAATGTAAATTAAAGCTTAACAAATTGGAGTTTTTTCAATTATATTGAAACATCGCCTCTCTTTGCCATTCCCACATGGGCAAGCCCTTTCTTTATAAAAACAAAGTCACTAAATGTCACTTTATTCTTTTTATTATCGCTTAAAAAAAGCCTCAAACACGACGATGATATTTTCCAGAAATTTGTAAAAACCTTCTTTTGAGGATTAAAAAAAAAGGGAGCTTTCTTGAAAGGATAAAATAAGAAATGAAACTCTTTGATGAATAAATCTGAATTTTATAACAAAATTTGCTTTGGACTACGCTAAATAGCCAAAAAAAAACATTGCATATTGTTGAATTTCAATTGGAAATTTTCCACGTCAAATTGAATGTCTTATGATTTTGCCTCCAATAAAAATTTTGTTGATGAGATGACAGCCATGTACTCCAACTCTCTGCCTATTTACTTGACCTGATTTTTAACATAAGACAGAAAAGATGGCGGTGCGTACCACATCAAGAACGAAAGGTTCCAGCTTTATTTTGGGACATTTATTTAAATAATGTTTTTTTAAAAATTATTTACCTAATTGGGGTGTGTCAGAAATTATTTACGGGATTGGGGTATGGGTCTGAAACCGCTGCAGTGAGAAGCGGTTTTGTCAGTGGTTGCAGAGAGGGGCCCGGTTTCAGTCTCTGAAACCGCTACTGTGTTCAGCGGTTTCAGGTTGAAACTGGACCCACTCCACTCTTCGATTGAAATAAATTTTTCGTCCCGCCTATATATATATATGTTGCCGATAGCTTTCAATTTCACATAACCAATTTTTACTTCTTATCATACATATGATAAATTACGAAAATTATTTTGTTCAGGTCAATAATATATTTTCAACAGTATTCTGAAAAGGTAAGTTCAATCTAATAAATTTTGATTTATAATTTAATATTATTAATTTAAGTTTGCTTATATAATAATTATAAGTTTATTAACTACAGTGTAGAGTAAATTCAGAAGTTGGAGTGACAAATTATGAAAATCGCAGTTGTATTCTTAAAATAAGGTACGCTAAAAAATTAAATATATTTATTTTTTATAGTGTATATAAAGAAAAAAGTTATAGAAATTACGAATATGTGTTGATATTATTACTATTATCATTATTTGTTGTTAAAATTATATATATTTTGTTAGTTAGTAATTTTTTAATATTATTATTGTTATTATTATTAATAATAGTGTAGTAATAAATATTATTATCTTTATTATTATTATTATAACCGTAGATATTATTTTTATTATTATTATTATTATTGTAGATATAAATTTTGTTATTGTAATTAAATTAATGATTATTATTATTATTATTATTATTATTATTGTAGATCAAGAATATTGTAATTTTTATTAAATTTATTAATATTAATATTATTATTATTATTATTACTGTTGATATTGAATTTGTTATTTATATTAAATTTATTATTAATTTTGTTATTATTGTTATTAAATTTATGATTATTATTATTATTATTATTATTATTATTATTATTATTATTATCATGTAAATTTAAATATATTTTTTAATATTATTTCAACTCTAGGTTATTGAAAGATGTCGACATATACTGATTTTTATGTGCACACGGGAGGAGAAATTAGTGTTGGAGCATCGGGTTTTCAATATGACGTATCTGGTGCGAATGCTATTACAAGAAGGATGAGAGTAAAAAATAAGCCGACTCTTTCGGAATTGATCCATAAAATTCATGTGAAATTGGATTTAGGTATGAATGACGTGATTGCCAGAATTCTTTACAAGAGCCCAATGTACAATCGAGGATCGTTATGTTGGACGTCGGTTGATTTGGTCGAAGACGATGACATAGATATAATTTATGATAATTTAAGGAGATATGATGATTACAATTTGGTGGAATTAATTGTTGTACTTGGTGAGGAGGGTGAAGGAGCTAGTAGACCAACATATGGACACGGATATCAATTTAGAAGTGAGGCTGTGGAGAGAGAAAATCTTGAGGCAGGTCATCATCAATTGTTTAATGAAAATCTGCATAGTCAGTCTACACAGTCTATCAGTCGTCAAGATAATGATAGACGGGATGGTGATTTAATTGGAATGCAGACAAGCATAACTTCTGGAGAAGGTCAATTACGACGATCAGTTAGTCAGGTACCAACTGCAAGAATGAGTCAATCCAGACGGTCAATTACCCGGAGGGTGGGTGATTTTTTTAGTAAATCACTTTTTGGAAATAGACGGGAAAGTCGTTCAACGAAGAGAAATTTTGTTCAGATAAGTGGTGCAGATCGAGGTCGTGGTACACAGCTCGACCGTGAACATAGACATTCTATTCCCCATGTCCCAGATGTAAGTCGTCGGCGTTCCAGTTTGCATATACCTGATGACAGTCAACGGCATTCCAGTTCGCATGTTTATGCTGAAAGTCAACGGCATTCTATATCACATATTCCTGATATCAATCAACAGCCTTATACTCAGCAGTCCACAGATGTATGTGCTAGTCAGGAATGGCAGTCTTATAATCGGAGAGATGTTGAATTACTATGTGATAGCATTTTTGGCAATACTCAAGATATGGATGCAAATGAGAATACAGGATATAATCCCATTAATGCAGATGGTGAAAATGAATCGTTAATTCATTTGGGGGATGATGATGATATTGAAGATGTTTCAATGTTCAATGATTATGTGTCACCTAATGAGGATGTTGAGGCTGAAACTGTCAACATGCAAACGGACAGCGATGGTGAAAACTCTGATGATACTGAATTTGCCAGTCCATTAGCATCCATGCATCCAATTCAAGAGACAGACGTGGGTAATTTTGCTTTCCCATCGGAACATTATTCACAAATTAATTTTGAAGCATCCCAAGTTGATCTTTCTGAAGATGTCCAATTTAAGACTTGGGATGGTGTGTCTGAGTTATCTATCGGAATGGTTTTTCACAATAAGGATGAAGTGAAATCATGTGTGAAAAAATATTCAATAATGAGGAATGTGGATTTTAGAGTTGTAGAATCGAAGCCACGGTATTGGGTTGTCCGGTGCGCTCACGTGGATGACGGTTGCCTATGGAGATTAAGAGCATCTAGAACTGGTAACAGTCCTTTTTGGACTATCACAAGGTTCGAAGGACCACATTCATGCCTTGCTGCTAATGTATCAATGGATCATCGACAACTGGGTTCTGAAATAATTCGCAATTGTATCATGGGTATGGTAAGTAAACAACCCACTCTACCTATTGATGTTATTATTGCGGCTGTTAAGCAACAATTTAATTTTGAAGTATCGTATCGCAAAGCATGGTATGCGAAAATGAGAGCAATAGAGTGTATATTTGGCAATTATGTTGAATCATATGAAAAGTTGCCAAGTTTTTTAATTGCTTTACAAACCTATAATCCCGGAACTATTTTCGAGTTTGTGGTTCATGAAGCACAAGACTCCAATGTGAAGCAATTTCAACGGGTTTTTTGGAGTTTTAAACCAGCCATAGATGGATTGGTTCACTGTAAACCTATTTTGTTGATAGATGGTACATTTTTGATTGGAAAATTTCAACAAACCCTGCTCATAGCAAGCTCCATTGATGGTAACAGCATGTTGTTCCCAGTTGCCTTTGCTGTTGTTGAGTCTGAAAATAAATCTAGCTGGGCTTGGTTTATGTCCATGATTAGGAAGCATGTCGCTGAAGACAAACTGATATTCAGATCAACATCCAATCTAGATGGTCCAGCTTCAAAGTCATTACCTCTACGTGATCCACATGCACTATCAAATAACTGATGATAACTTTCTGGTTGCCTATTGTAAGAAGCAGAACTGTCATCATCAATATATGGCCACTGCATAGGTCCAAGACCATACTGAAGTTCATTTATATTAGATTCAACTGTTGCACGTCTTTCTCTCATTCCTCTCCTGTTATGGCTTGACTGACGAAAATCCTCAAATGTATGAGCCATAGGTGGGATAGGTATTGTCTCTGGAACAGGCTGCCTGGGATAATCAGTTAATCGTCTATCAAATGCACCAACAGCACCCAATATATTATCCGCTGCCATACGGATACCAAATTCTGCAGTAGATGATGAACCCATATCCGTGTGTCTGATTCGTTCAGCATGATCAGCCTACATGCAAAAAATATTGACGTTATTAATATTTTTCAATATTGTTAATATCATCATGAAAAATTACATTTTATCATACCGATGCACCGATGGAGGCTCCAATCGGGGTTATCCAACGTCTCGTGCGTGACGTAAACCACTGCATATATTGCGATCTGCGATGTAAGGGGGTATAAAGAGGAGGACCCATAATGCAGCGACTATGCCGATTATTCCACTCGTGAATAAAACTCGAAAATTTCTCAGGCCAATTATGATCAGTATACCCTCGTAAGTCGATGGAGTGTACATTATCATTAAATTGGGCTGCCTGTGGTATCGGCTGGTCCATTCCAAATTGTCTTAAACATCGATCAGGCTGGTGCCACTCAATAATATTAAAACATACAAGTGGCACAACTGATGTCCAGATACCATTTCCATTCGTACAAATTTCTGGTAACAAGTGTATCACTAACTTGTACGGCTCCCATTCCATCTACAAAAAACCTTTCTTATGTAATATTATACAAATTATAAAAAAATAATTAAAATTTATTTTCACATACTAACCTGATCGTCATTCTGTATATCAAAATCTAGACGGTACTCGAATATATCTTTACTATTAATTCTGCTGAGATCCAATTGTGATCTCCACCTGATCAAAATTTTACAAACTATAATATAATTTCTATAAGAAATACAATTCAAAAAGCTAAATTAAACTTTTTATCTTATTTAGTTGATAAATATAGAATAAAATTTACCTGTACCCATAAGGCATTGAAGGATCAATAATATAAGGGTGGACAAATGAGGGCCGCATATGAGGTAGTCTTTCTCATGCCCACATTTGTAATAATTGAAGGTAGCCGCCAACTGAATTTGCATTCGGTTTCGTAGCACGGCATAGCTCTCTATACAACCATGCGAGAATTGCGGAACCCCAGCTGTACTCACCAACAACTTCTAAATTCTCTAACAATGGCAGCCACATCAAATGTATACGATTATTACACTGTCCCGGACATAATAAACCTCCTATACAACGAAGAATCCAGGCTCGAGTAAAACATTGTATCTGGTGCACAGATGCATCGACAGGCATCGTATTAAAATATCTGGACAGTCATGTCAATTTAACAGTGTTCCCCCTTAAATCATTTTCCTCTGGAACATGACCTAAAAGACGGTAGCAAAGCTCATGCCAATTATGGTATAAATGACCGGTCACAACACGTCCTTCTATGGGTAATCCGGTGAGTACAGCAATATCCTGAAGAGTGATTGTGGCTTCACCTACAACAAAATGAAATGTGTGCGTCTCTGGTCGCCACCTCTCAACAAGTGTTGTTATTAATTCAGCGTTAACTTGCATGCTCCCAATTTGTGATACTCCAAAAAAACCCGTTATTCGTAAATATGAAATAATTCGTTCGTCAATATTTCTGTAATGACTGCCCACGCTGGCTCGTCAGGCTGGCAGTACATTATGTTGAACCTAATAAAAATATAAATTATTAGTAATTTATCAATGATAACCGACAATAAATTATTTTTAGCTGTAAAATATATTTACCGTTCCATTCCAAACAGCATCCGCTCGATGTTTGCGATGTAGCATCAGGATATCATTCTCGATTGGTCCGGGATTAATATGTTCTTGATTTTTAAATTGTTCCATTTTTGTGTACACCTATATGACTAATATACGATCTTTTTTATATTCTATTCAATAACATTAATAATATTAACAACATTAATAATAATAATAATAATAATAATAATAATAATAATAATAATAATAATAATAATAATAATAATAATAATAATGAAATAATAATAATAACAATAATAATAATGAAATAATAATAATAATAATAATAATAATAATAACAATAATAATTGTAATACTAAATTAAATAATAAGTTGCCATTTTATTTATTATTTTAACATATTATTTTATTTTTTCTCTTATACTTCATTTTTAATTTTTAGCATTAAATATTAATTTGTCTTTTTTGCATATCAAAAAATAATATAATACATAACACTTGTCAAATATAAATTAATAAAAAAATTAAAAAATTTATTATTACAATCTTTACTTTAACTGTATCTTATTTGTAATAATTAATTTATGCAACAATTTTTTTTCCGTAGCAAGTTTTACAAACATAACAATTTAATTCATTAAATCAATTATAAAAATCATATTAAATAAATTTCTATTACTATAAAATTTCCAAACAAGTGTAATCATTCTATTAAATTCCTATTATTAATATTTCATTAATTTATTTAAATCAAATACAATAATGTAAAAAGAAATTATACATTATAAATATAAATATTATAATTTCTTGATTTACAATACATCTATATTATAATTTTTAATTTATAAATTAAAAAAAAATTAAATACAAAGTTTAGACACTTACCTTGAGGCTTGAAGGAGGCTTGAAGGTTTGTTGAAGAGCAGAATAAAAGGGCATTTGCCCTTCTCTCGGTTTGCCCTTAATATAGGGCTTTTGCCCTTAAAATTATTATGTAAAAATTTTTCACGGGGCTGATTTTCAATTCACGGGCTGCATTTTCACGTCGCGTGGGGGACAAAATCTGCGTCCTCTGAAACCGCTGCAGACTGCGGCGGTTTCAGAGGACGCAGTTTTTGTCTTCCCACGCGCCCCAAGCGCCACGACAGACACTGACAAAACCGCTTCTCACTGCAGCGGTTTCAGACCCACACCCCAATCCCGTAAATAATTTCTGACACACCCCAATTAGGTAAATAATTTTTAAAAAAACATTATTTAAATAAATGTCCCAAATAAACGAGCATCGAAATTAAAATTTTTTATTGAATTCTAGAAAATGAAAAGAAAAAACTTATCTTCCTTTTTATTATCTCTATATTTTGCTAATATATTGACTTAATCGATTCACAAATAAATATTTATTTTCTTAAATAAAATAAATATATTTAGATATGGATTTTCAAGTATATTATTAACATAATAAATATTTGCTTAAATGCAAATAATATCCACAATTTATTTGTTCATTTATTGTTCTTTTTTTAGAAGGACAAATTAATAGAATATTAGAGTAAATATAAGTTTATTAATTTTAATAAAAAAAAGAAAGTTAATACTTATTAGATGAAGACCAAAGGTACAATTTCCTTTTGAATTTGATAAAAAAATAATTAATTCTTTAATATTTATTTTGCTATAATTTTCTCTTTAAAATTTATAAATTGATGTAATATCAATCAAAAATTAATAAATTTATTATTTTTATTAATTTATCGATTAACTGTTGAAGTGATATCGAAATTATATAAAAAAAAATTATATCAAAATAAATATTAAAAATTTAATTACTGTTTTTATCAAATTTTCTAATTGAGTTCCACTTTAGAATTAAAATTTATGTCAGATATTTTTCTATTTAAGTCTATGAGAAAACACAAGTTTTGTTTTTAATGAATATATGTACGGAATAAACTTATCTCTCCTATTTGCAGGAGATAATGGAACGATGGTATATCTATCACGTGAATTCACTAGATTTCTCTTATTTTCATGCAGGCCCCACTCAGTAATGAGTTTGCATGTGGGTCCCATTTTGATTTGACATTTCAGCAAACTATTCTTACACGTGATAAATATTTTGGTACTTCAGCTTGGGGGGCCCTTACGTGTTCTCTCCACTGCGACGCTACAAATCTTAAAATGCCTAGAATATTCGCATTTTTCCCTTTGGGACTTTTTTTTTTTTTTAATGATTAGTGTATTTAGAAAAAATTATTGAAAAATTAGTGTGATTTAAAAAATATTTTGGAAATTGGTAGAGTCCACCAACCACTTGAAAAATGAAAGGAGGAATTGGAATCAGGGCTGAAATTGAAGGAATATTATGAAACATTTATAAAATAATAAAATAAATTTAAATGTTAATAAAATAAATTAATATGTAAAATAAAAGTATTTTTACAAAAATAATGTTAATATAATATTTAATTTTATTAATTTAATGCGATAGATGATACACAATAGCGGTTTAAATAAATTAATGACTGATCGAAATTTTAAATATGATCAATTATTATATTGTATTATTTATCAACATTTATTTTAATTAAATAAAAATTTCCATTCATATCGACTCAATTACACACATATATAGTTAATTTACAACATTCGCGTCTAACAATATACAATATGAGTATGAAAGTAAATAATAATTTTGATAAAATTTTTATGAATAAAAAAAATTATAATTTATATTTGGTAATTTTTTTTAATATTTGTAATTTTTTACTATATTTATTTTAAAATTTTGCTACAAATGTTGAATTAGTTGAAAATATTATTTTATTATTAATATTTGATGATAAATGTATTTTTAAAATTATTTTTATATAGTGATATTTTTATAATATTTATATAAAACTTAAAAAATAATATTATTTAAAAAAATTCAGTTGAATCCCAATGAACTAGTCAAATCACGAACCCTTTAATTCGTCAGTTCTTTATTCGGTTCGGTTTTAATAATATTGGTTTACAACTTTATATACTGATCAAGTGTCCTTAAAATATTTATTTATAATTAAGTATTAGTTCTTTTGTTCAAAAAATAATAATTAAGTATTAATTATTTGGACATTCTATTTTAATTATGTTCCCCCGATAAGATATAATGGAGTGTCTTTTTTATGGTAAATCAATAAAAGATTCTGATAATTAGTGACTTTAAAAAAAAAATTGATTAACTAGAAAAAATGAACACTTATATTGTGAATCAAATTATACAAAATTAACGAGTTAAATGGATAATCACATATGATTCTCTTTAAATAAAGAAACAAAATCAAATATCAATCTCATTGCATGCTTTTTAAAATAGAATTCTTTCAGCTTTATTCAACTCGATAAATTATAATTTTTTACATAAATCAAAAGATTATTATTATAATTTACTAAAATATTATTTTATCAAGTTTTTACAATTATATATTTTTATTATATTAATTATTTATTTTAGTGCATAAATAAGAAAAAATGTGTAATTAATGCTCAAATTCTGAAAATTATCAAGTTAAGTGATAAAAAAAAAATCTAAGTAAATTATTAAACCGAGTGAAATAAAATGATTAATATGTGACAAAAGCTAATATCACTGCGATCAGTTAATTTTGAATAAAATAAGTTATATGCGGATCATGGAATACAGTAAACTTAGAAGCTGCCATGGCAGATGGGACGGACAAAATTTGATAGGTAGTTTTAATTGGTTTGTTATTTAACATTAGATAAGATCGACAAAACCGAAAAAAAATGTTGTCGTTTAATTAATTAGTATACCTTGTATTCTTGGTTATTAGGGCATCAAATTTTTATTGGACAGTATGTTTGACGGTGGAAATTTATACACATCATGACTACCTCCAATTGATATTTTGGACATTAGGCTGTTGGTGTCGACACTTCTAAATGCACAAACAAGAAAAAGAAAAATTTGTTAAAAACGTATTTTCTTATAAATCATCTCCTCTTCTCTATATTTGTCTATGAGTAATAAGTATTTTAATTTGAAATTCTATATATAGAATTTATATTATTGGCGAATATTTATTTGACTTATGGTTTCTCTCTTTCTAGAATTGATAATATCCGTTATAATTATACTAATTAATTATTCAAGCGATCAATATTTTAATTATAACTATCATAATATTCGGTTCGGTTTTAATAATATCGATAGAACTGATAGTCATATTATGTCCAATTCATTAACACACACTATTTATCTTATTATTTCGATATATTCGCTGTTATCACTTGATAATAGTTATTCCTAGCACTCAAGTATACACAAATAGACTTTATATATACACTATTTATCTTATTATTTTGATATATTCAATCTTAGGACTTGATAACACCGACTGCTAGCACTTAAGTATACACAGGTAAACTTTATATATACAATATAAATACCTTAAACATTTATGAGGCAGATGTTTAATTTTTGAAATATTCTCTCTAAATTTCATTAACTTAAATTTCGGAATACTCATATCCGGTTTGACTAAATCTCATCTCTTTACGGACCTAAATTATCCTTACGATCGGATTGAATTCTTTAATTGGTGGCTCCTTTATTTTTTTTGTTCCAGAATTGATCATGAATTATGGAATTTTTGTGGAAAAAATACCTACTTTGTGATTTTAATTATGTAAAATCATTTATGAAAATATAGGGTTTCGTGAAATCTGATTTCCCGAGAAAGTTTTATGAATTTAAAATAGTTTACCTATAAAGGATGTACTATGTATATATAAAGCAGATTCTTTACAAAATTATTGGGCAGCCTGGAATTAATTAATTTTCTGAAAGAAAGTGTATCTGATTTCCAAAAGTCCAAACTCCATAATGCGTATGCTTCCATCACTTTCTCTGGAATCAAACACAATAAAGGATATCCAATATTCTCAATTAGATGCCCTCACATATCTATAATGAGTTTGGCTTTTATGCTTTATGCTGATTATTTTCTACATATTATAATTAATTTGCCAGTAATATTTTCACACATACAATGAATTTTTCTTCTCTCATTAAACTTGACCAAAGCCAGTGTGATTTAAATCAAAAAAGATTAAATAATCATAACATGCCAAGAATTAGACATTAATTACAGAGTTTTTTTTTTTTTAAATAAGATAATGAAAGAGTTGAAAACAAAAAAGTTTGGACGATCTCTCTTGGACCGAACAGCTGTAGTGCGTGTAGAGGCAAATAAAAAGGCATGTCTGAGGTCGCTTTCATGCTCTTGTTTTTATGCTTATAAATTATGCCATAATGTTTCATCACAAAAAATGTGGCGAATTGAGACTGAGCTTGACAAATATGTCACTTAATTTCAAGCAAATAATAAAAACAAGGTTAATTATTGGTGTGGCACCAAGTATTGAAAAATAATATTAAGTCTCATCCTCAATATAATATTTAAAAAAAGAAAAAGAAAAAGAAAAAGAAAAAGAAAAAGTGATGTTTAATGTTTAATCGAGTTCGATAGATAAAAGAAAGACGTCTAATATGACTTGAACATGTACTACGTTACCCATGTAGATTATGATATGTACGACCGGTTATAAAATGTGAAAGTTTAATGGTAGAAAATAAAAATAATGCTAAAGATAGATAGATTTAGTATTTAGTGATTAGAAATCAAGTCTATCTACTTACAAGTACTATAGATTAAAAAGGAGAGTTTCAGAGATAAATAATTAATTTAATTAGCGGACTTTATTTAGTATGGAAATAGAGTCTAGTAATTGTTGATAGATAAATTGGCTATTAAGCATCACAACTCATTTTTTTTCTTTGATTTTTATTTCGGTGATGAAAGGAAAACCAATTTAATTTGATTTTCCTGAAGTAAGAGATATGGCTTGTTTTCAATATTTCGCAACTTGATCGAACCAAGCCTCCTCAATTTTAGAATTTTCCTGCCAAATAGCCTGTTCTCCTCGGTTATAATAGATGAATAAATTCCTTCCATTAGAAGCGTACTCGAGAGTTTGCTACCTCATACAGCTTAGCAGTCAATTCTTTTGGTGTTCCATGTATTTTTTTTTTCAAGTTAACCAGAAAAAGATTAATTACATTAATTTCAAACTTGAATTTTGATTAATAATTAGATTTGTCTTTTCTCTCACTTTTAGAAGAATAAAGTGTAGGTATTTTACTATTGTTAAATTTTTTTTAAAAAATAACTATCCCAGTTTACCTACGTATAAAATCTTTGAAAAATATTTTTTCTCATAAAAAAGACTTGCTATTTTTGAGATCCGATAGTACACTGCTGCTCAATACTTTTGGAGATTGACTCTGTTTTACATGAATTTATTTCTAATTTATGTCTCATATTCATATTATGACAGAAGTAAGCAATCCTTATTGTATGGACCGAAAATCTCGGCTAAGTGATTTTTACTTGCTTCCTCTATCAATTATCTCCTTTATGGATCTAGGCATGGGTAGCAGTCCATTTTTAAAATTTTTGAATTTATATTTTATTTTATTTTGTTATTAAGGTATTTGGCAAGGGGTTTTTTTTAAAGAAAAAAGAAAAATCACTGTGAATGAAAACGACAGGGGAACACTAGTTTGGTTAACCATGTTGTTTCTTTTAAAATTATTTCAAAAGATATATTTATTGACTTATTTTAATTTCTTTTATAAAGCAAAAGCAAAAGCAAAATTAGAAAGTGCAAACGATGGAAAAACATGCGGTTCACTGTTTTTTTTAATTATTTTTTCGATTTCTTTGTTTTTTGGCAGTTTTTACCTTTGGACATATGTTTTTACCTTTGACATTATGACCCCCTAAATTAACTGAACTGGAAAATCTCCTGCAAAAATAACTTACGTCCAAATTTTCAGCCATAATTAGGGTGCCATTAACATTAAGTGGCTGCAGGTTACTTTCACGACAACCAATTACGGACTAAACCTTATCAATTTTTATACTTCCCTCATGTTTCTAAAAATCTTAACGCAATAGTTTCCCACATCAAATAGTTGGAGTGAATTTACTGAAGAAATGTGTAATAACTTTGCAAGCGTACATATTATTTACTTTAATTTCAGTACAGAGTGGATTTGAGCAAACGTGGTCAAGCTTTATTTATGCAGAAGGGAAAACCAAGATAGTCACGTAGTAATTAGCAGCGAGCGGATCGCGGAACAGTAGCCCAGTAAATGAACCGAGTTACGGCCTTAACAGCATTTTCATTGGCCAATTCAGTGTTGCTTTTTCCAGAGCCTGCGCCTGCCTTGTTTGATACTCCCTGGAACACTATGCTTGGCAGACCATTTGATGAAGCTCCCTGTATTATCACCACAACAAACAACAACTTTAACTACTGGTTCCATAACTTATTAATAATTCATATATACCTTAAGGACTAACCAGTACGATAGCAGCTCCTGAGGTATCCACAGTAGATGCCCTGAAAGTCTTGTAAAGAAATTCTCTGTATGCTGGATTGTTTACGTATATATCTGAGCTCGAACCATTTAATCCTACTATTACTACTGCTGCTTCTTCTAAGCAATTTGCTGCGATTTCACAGTTCGGGAAATCTACTTTCTGCAATTCATTATTCACCAATATTCTTTTATCTTCCAAACCCAAAAAATTTATAACATATAATTTAAGAAAGGATGCAGACGAACCTTAATTCTAGAGGCAAGAGATAGCCAGTAGGTATCAACGGGCATCCATGAAGTTTGTTCTAGTCTTCCATTAACATACAGCTCTATTTCTTCATAAGACAGACTTCCCAGCAAATTTTGTCCATTAACTGGATAATTGTACTCTCCAAACACAAGCTCCCCTTTCTCATTCGAATCCTTCCTCTGTACCATGTTAATTCACAATAATTACATCTTGTAATAATCTATAAAAGCTATTAAATTCGCAAAAACAAATAAATAAATTACCAGCAATTCAAAAGCTCCAGTAAAGGCAAATTGGGCAGGCACCACAACAGTACCGATGCTAATTGTTTCATTTGTAGTTCCAGCAGCTCCATAGTTAATTATCCCAACAAGATTAAAGTTATCTGCCATGATTTGTGTAGTAATCCCCACATGTACCTAAATTAAATATATATTACCAAAAAAATAACTGTGTATTTAATTTAACCTGTGAAAAATATTAATAGCATAAAGATTGAATCATACCGATGGAGTGCCTGCACTTCTTACATACAAAACATTAGCTCCAAGAATCGTCCCCCTCACAAATCTTCTTCCTGAGAAAAAATATAATAATAATAATAATAATAATCAGATTGTTATTAAACTGTAAAGAAAAATTAAGAGAAGAAATTTCGAGGTTTAATTTAATTAATTACCAAAGAGGTCTACATAAGAAGAAGGAATGAAGGAACCAGAGTCGTTAAGTGCCTTCTCAGCAGCTACAGAAGTTACTATGATGCCAAAAGCTGGAGCTTCTTCTTTAAGTCCCTGGGCTAACCACGGCTGAGGATTTTTCAAGCTTATTTGCATGGATTGCTGTGCCATGGCCAGCAACCCAAACACCGCCGCCGCCGTTTTTATCGCCCATGTGAGGCTTTTTCCGGCCACCGCCATCAACTTTCGTCGGAAGATAGAGCGAGCGTGAGAAAAATAGGAAATAAAAGTATTTCAGAGTAAATTTCAGCGTATGCAATCTTAATTTGAAAGGGCAAAATGAAATATTTTTCTTTATTTTTCTTAATGAACCGTCCGGTTTTTGATCAATGTGCCAAAAACTAGGGGTGAGTATTTGGTCGGTTCGGTTTAATTTTGAACCAAACCGATTGAACTAAAAATCGAATTTCAGAAAATTTAAGAATCGAACTGAAATTGAAGTATATAGAATCGAGAACCGAATGGATCGAAATAATTTCGATCAGTTCGGTTTGATTTTACCAGTTCTGGATCAATATAGGCTTTTTTTAATTGAACTTTTAACCTATATGAATCTATAAATTAAATTAATTTATATTCAACAAAATAAATTCATTTAAAATAACTAAAATTAAAATAATATACATAAATTTATTATATTATATCTATAATAAATTTCTTAATAATTTATCAATTTGAATTTCATTTTTTTATTTATCAATTTCTCAATAATTTATCAATTTGAATTCAATTTTTTGTTTATATATTATTATTTATTTTTTTAAGCTACATATATTATTTCTAACATGAAAAAGATAATAACTAAAAAAAACGAAGAAGATAATTAAAAATGGTGATATAATTAATTAGAAATATAGGTAAAATTCATAATTTGAATTATATTACATATATAATTCATATAAAAACTTGCATCTCTGAATAATCATTTATAATTAAAATCTAATTTTTTTTGTAATTTTAGGGTATTCTGTTTTTCTTTTTATAGTAAGACTGTTAAAAATGTAGAAATCAGAAATAAATTTTCTCTTCGAGTAATAATTTATAACTAAAATCTGATTTCTTGCAATTTTAGGGTATTTTATTTTTCTTTTTGTAGAAAGACTCTTAGAAATGTAGAAATCAGAAATAAATTCCCTCTTCTCTCAAATTTTTAAATTGAATTTTTTTCAAATACTACTAACTATATTTTTTAAAATAGAAATTAACATTTTTCATTTTTTAATAATTTATATTAAATTGATTTATAAATGAATATATTTCAAATATATGTTGGTAAAATATTTGTAGTCCCAATTAACTAATTAAGAATTAGAAAAAAAATGAGATCAGGGAAACTATTAAAGTTCTTGGTGAAATTTGAATATAGGAAATTACAGATTCATTTGTTAATTTTGCTATTGGCTGGTTCAAATATTAAGTAATGATAATTATTTGGTTCAATTCTTAATTTTTTTTGAAAAAAAAAATCTTAATAATTTAAATATTTTTAGATAAATATAGTCATTTCAAAAACTTAAATTTTTATTTTAATATATATTGAATTTAAATAAAAATTGATATTATTTTATCTGAATTTAATAACTCTAAATTCAATATAATAATTAAATAAAAATTTAAAAATCTAACGTGACTGGGACGTCGTGGCATTCTTAATGCTTTCACACCACCAAGCCAAGCTGTGCTATCTAGTATCTTACCATAAAATATATATATATAAATTTCAGTCGGTTCAATTTTTTCAGTTTTTTAATTTTAAGAATCGAATAAACATATCTTTTATTTTGGTTTAGAACCGAATGAATCGAAAATTAAAATAATCGAATCAAATAGATCAAAATTTATTCGGTTCGATTCAATTTTTGATTCCGGTTCAATTTTGCTCAGCCCTACCAAAAACAGTAGAAAAGAAAAAATTAAATTTGGATAGTTATTGAATAGTCTAAAGATTGGAGTAACATTTGATGTGGAACCCACAATTGTTTATCATTTCCAGACAGTTCAAAGCTAGAATATTTTGTCATTCTTGGGATGATCATCAGCGAAAAATTTTTGTTTTGAGCGAAAAATCGCTCAGAATAAGGTTGAAAATTTTTGAATTTTTTTTTAAAGACAAAAACGGAAAAAAAATATTCTGCAACTTAGATTACAGACAAGGACGAAAATTATGATAATCATCCCAAATTTTTCCATTCTCGAAATTTAATAATTAAATTTAATTATATATATATATAATTTACTTTTAAATTATATTTAATTTTATTTTTATTAATTATTAAAATTTATATTAATTTAATTTATAATTAAATTTAAATTTTTTAATTATTAAATATTATATTTTAATTATAATTAATTATTAAATATTATATTTTAATTTTAATTAGATTTTTTTAAATATTTTTTTTACGTAAATGGGGATTCTCACGGGGATGGGGATCCCTGTGGAGATGGGGAGAATTTCCCCCTAAATGCTAGCGGGGACGGGAAATCCCCGCCTCTATGCGAGACAGTAGGTAGAGAGCCATTCGCCGTTCCATTCCGTGACCATTCCTAGTCATTCTGCCCATGAATATATGATTATTAATTAATTTTGATTAATGGTTATCAAGATTTCGTATCGGAATACAAACCAGATTTTCTCATTAGACAAGCTAAGTCTTCTTTTTTATGTTAATTACTTTAGAAATTAATTATGTTCTTGCTTTGGACCTTTTTCACATAGATAAACAAAATTAAAAAAAAATTAATAATTTTCATTAATTTCATAAAATGCTGGTTATGATTCACTGAAATAATCTCTTGTCGATTATTTTATCTCATTTTTAGTGCAAAGATAATAATAAAATAGAAAAATATATAATAAAAGCTTAATTAGATTTTAAAAAATGAGATATAGAAAATCTTTTTCAGAATCCCATTTAAACTCCATGAAATCAAATATTCTGTCACAAATGAGATGCAATATGATATTAGCACTATCACATAACTTTCTCAACAGTGATTTTCTCCTGTCGCGATATATTTTATGTGGTCCTCGTGTTCATGTTTTGTGCAAGTAGTTGCTATCCCCAAAACTCGGAAATTTTCTTTTGTTTTCTATTTTTGATTTCAAATATGTTTGTACTATCCTAAAGTGTATGTTTTAGTGACATCCAGATATCGTGAAAACCTTTTCTTTTTTTTTGGTTGCAATTATTAGATCCTTTGGTATATATTTTAGTGACAATGGAATATTATCGACAGAACAAAACTCGGCGACTATATCTTCTACAGTATGCAGACAAACAATATTTCCTTGACCAGTGATAAGAATTCGTCGCTATAAACAACAACATTAGTCATGCTGTCGCTAAACGATTCGTAGATAAGATCTAATGGTTGTTCAGCACAATGATTGAACCTTGACAGTGGAAATCTATTAAATTTTGTTTGGGTACACAGAGAACAAGTTAGGAGTGAATTATGCAAAAGCTAAAACACTTAGCAGTCTTATATAAAGTGACTTGTCAAATCCTATTTATTACACTTGTCTTGATCTTCATAGTTTTTTTTTTGGTTAACAGAGGTGAGCAAAAGCTCACAAACAGCAAGGGCTAGCGAGTATAAGTAACACCCACAGAATCATGATCTAACTAGATATTTATCCCTTGAGGGAGGTATGTAAAATATGATATTCTGAAGGAAAGCTATAACCCAGGTTAGCCAAGAAGTCCGCAGCAAAATTTGCTTCCCGATGAGTATGTGTGAAAGAGACCGTAGAAAAACCTCTTGAAATCTATCGGATGTACTGTACCAGAGAAACACAGGAAGCACTAATATAGCAAGTACCATAGATCATGTCGATTGCTGTTTTATTGTCACTCTCAACCACAATATTAAGAATCCCTTCTTCCTTAGCCCGCTGGAGTCCATAGTAGATACCCCAAACTTCAGCTAAAAGTATGGGACAGATGCCCAGGTTGACTACATAGCCTGAAAGCCATTGCCCCATATGATTTCTCATTAGACCTCAACATGCAGCAGCACCTCCCCTAGTAACCGAAGCATCTGAGTTGATCTCGATGAAATTCATAGGAGGTTGATTCCAATTTACGTAGTTTGCACCGACAATCCTTTCGCCTTCAGCATTGGTCGTGGAGAAGACTTTGTGGAAAAAGGAAGCAAAACTTAGCACATCACTAACTAAAGCTGCAGTAGGTCTATGATGTTTTTGGAAAATAAACTTGTTTCTATTCTTCCACAGATACCAGCAGCTTATAGCAAAAAACTCAGGCCATTTAGCCCTCTCCACTGCCACATTAAATTGTTGAAGATTGAACCGCATCCAGCTTTCCAAAGTATCAGCTTCCATAAAAGAATTGGCTTGATCTACTGGAAGGCAGAAGTTCCAATAATGGCCAGCAACAATGCAATCCCGGAGAACATGAAGCCTATGTTCTTCACCCTCTCTACAGAACGGACAGTTATCTACTGTGGTAAAGTGTCTCCTCCTACGTTCTGCATTTGTCATAATGCCATTATTAAGAGTAAGCCACAAAAAAGTTTTGATATGCTGGGATACCCTCAACTTTCAAATATTCTTTCAAAGAGGATCATGATCAGATGTCGTATCACTAGACAGACTGGAATACGCAGATTTTATTATAAAATCTCCGAAGGCAGAAAGGTCCCAGAAAGCCAAGTCTTCGTTCACATCAGAGATAGGTGGGCAAGTAGCTGCAATTCGAAGAAGGGTGCTCTGAGTAAAAAACTCTTCAAAGAGATGCCAACTCCAGCAAAGATTATTCGTATCAAAAAATGCTATATTCTTATCTATTAGGCTCTCTGGAATAGGTACAGAAGTAAGGTGGAATAGAGGAGACTGAATACCTGGAACCCATCTATCAAACCAAAATTTAATCTTCTCCCCATTGCCAATAGACCAGACTTTGTGCTTCATAGTGCTGCTCCAAACATTGCAAATTCCTCTCCAGATTGGTGTGCTATTCCATTGTACCATAGGGCAAGCAGTAGAATTAGAGCAGAACTTATACTTGGTTGCTAGAATTCTAACCCAAAGGTGATGTGATTGAGTAGATACTTGCCACCCCAATTTCATCATGAAGGCACTGTTAACTTTGTGAGTTTCGTGAATGGATAACCCTCCTTCATCAATGGATTGAGTGATCCTGCACCAAGGAACTAAAGCGAGGCTATGGGAGTCCACTTTACCACCCCACACAAACTATTTTGAGAGTTTATCAAAATCAGCACAAAGAGTAGAAGGAATAACAGAAGCCTGAGCTGCATAGGAGGGCATAGCTGACAAGACATATTTAGCTAAAGTAATTGTAAGGACAGCACTAGTCCACCCAAACTTTACATTAAATAAGTTCTTTTACATATGATAATTTATTTCCTTTATAATCCTATTAGTTGTTGTTGTTATTTTCACATGCATATCTCGATACACTATGAGAAAATACAAAGTATTACAAAAAGTATTCTACAAAATCAATTAAAATGTTTTCTTAATTAAGGTTCTTTAGTACAACATAATAAATACAAAAAAGAAAACGAATTATAAATGTAATTGACTCTCTCCTATCTCTAGTGTTGGCTTTACATTAGCAGCTCTTGTCCCAACTGAAAGCACTTTGACTTCAAGTACCTACACGGATAAACACCCGTGCTAAGCTATAAAGCTTAGTGGGGAGCAGAAATAACATATTGATAACCACACACAGTAGTTATCACCAATCATTTAACAACAATAAAATACAATGCCTTATAGGATTAATAAAAAATATAACAGTATCATGTAATCAGAACAGTAACAGTTTTAAACTGCAAAAGCATATCACTATTTGCATCAATGGCCTGCGTAAATTCCTGTGGGTGTGGATAACGGGTGCAATGGATACCCGAAGGTATCAAAATAGAAGGATACACGAAGGTATCTAATCAGAAGGATATCCGAAGATACCTAATCAGAAGTCTCATATAGAGACAAGCCTCATGTAGAGACTTACAGAAGACTCATAAGAGTCAAACAGAAGCAGCTGCGATAACCCTATAGGCATGCCTATCTATCCACAACCAAGTCTCTATGTGCAGGCATAACATATCTCATGTAACATTAGATTCATAGTATACGATTCATCATATGAAATGATAAATCAAACAATAAGATAATATTCTTTAACTGTCATGTCACAATCAAAAACATATGCAGATAGTCGATATAACCCAACCATATTCAAGTAAATACTTTCATATATCAATTACTATAACTTATCTTTATATTACTTATACATTTCATATGTTTATGGTTGAACAATGTCATATACTTTATATTTAAGGTAAAATATATGTTTAAGGAAGAATAGTTAATCTTATGCTTCACATGGGGTCTTAACTTTCATGTTTGAACTTTGAGGGAGGGTCACGGTTACTATCAATTCATGGTAACCGTGGAACAAAACATAATTTAGGGGTCACGGTTACTACCAAATTCATGGTAACCGTGACCTAATTGCACTTTCGGGTCTGGACTACGCCAAACTACCTCACGGTCATTACCGGAGGAGTAATAACCGTGTTCTTTTCTTTTTAAAGGGGTCACGGTTACTATGAAATGCTTAGTAACCGTGAGATAGGGTGTATTTAGGTTCTGGACTGCCTCACGGTTACTATGAAACTTATAGTAACCGTGATGCCTAAAATCGCTCAAAGATAGATTTTCTGTCTCAACTTCTATACCATTTTTGACCCAGAAAAAGTCATTTTCAGGGAAAGTAGTCTTCTACAAAGTTGTTCCACTATGTCTCTAGTTTCTAAAACATCAAAAATCACTCAAATCAGACTTCTGAAACTCAAGATATTCATTAAAAACCAAAGACTGTTCACATGGGACGGACGGCAGGGATCTGTCCACTTCAAGCGTATTTTTAGACACTCTAGAGACAGATTTAGATCCCGACTTCTTCTACAAAGTTTTAGCTCTATGTCTTATCTTTCATTTACAACTGAAATCACAACAATCAGACCTCTATAAGAAGAGTTATGCCCTTTTTACTAAGACTGGTTCATGTGAACCAAAAACAGATTTCCATCAACTCACTTTCTAAGGCACAAATCATCTTTCCCATGCATTATACATTCAAATATTCACTCAAAAATCAACTATAGATCATCCAAAGCATATAGAGAAATTTATTTCAACTAAAAACACATAAAACAATAATATAACTCCCAAACCTTATTAGAGCACCAAAATTCCTTTCTTTCTATCTCTCTTTCTCTTGCTCTTCATCTCTACCACCTTTAGTATTTTTTTTTTCTCTACTTGGAGCAGCATCTTCTTGGACTTGAGGAGAGAAGAAGATGGAAACACAAGATAAAATGAAAGAAAACAATTTCTTGGCCAAGTATGGCCGGCCACCCCAAAACACTCTCACACACTCACTTCCTTTATCTTTTAACTTATCATTTAACCTTTCTAGAAATCCTAATGTCAAGTCTCAATTGGCTGCTCAAATAAAATCTTACACAATCTCACTTTAATCCCTCTTAAAACTTATGTCTTTTACTTTAATCTTTCATCTTTCTTTATTTCTATTTTTGCCACAATTCTTTTATTTGATCTTTTCAATTAAGTCCCTACATTGAAATTTTCTTTTAATTAACCAAAAAATCAATCTCTGTCTTATGCGAAATGACCATCTACCCCTCCTAGGGTATCATTAGGGGCATTACAACTCTCTCTCCCTTAAAGAATTTCGTCCTCGAAATTCTCCCTGTACCACTTGACAAATCTCATCACTTACATTCCAATACCTCTATCTTAAACAAACTCTATTCAATACTATCTCTTCTCTATCTCTTTATAACTATAACACTCTCTTCATTTTGTCTTTGCTTTGATTTGCTTTTCTTATAACTCTATCTCCAAATGAAGATGATCTAATCATACGATCATACCATTACTATGTTCAACATATATCTGTCAGTTTCTTTTTTCAATCGGGGCCAAATACATGTCATATAATGCTGTACTGTATGAGTGAATGATGCTTCATGTATGCAATGAAGTGCAAATATGCAATGCATATGTTTGCCCCATTCCCAATGTAACATATTTCATCAATTGCCCATGACTGTGAAGGAAATACTGACAGATTTACAGAGCATAGCAATTAACCTCAAATTTTCCATAACAACTCCACATATATTTGCACAAACACTGTCATATCTTAACTTCATAATCTATTCTATAAACATAACCTTTAATATACATGTACTTACCCTTTACACGCTTTCATATATCACAGAAAAAATATAGTCTCTATATCTATCATTTACTTTCCACTTCAAACTTAGAATCTCATTTCTATACCATCATATACATATACATATTCCATTATCCAAAATCTATCAATATTCGACTGGCATAATCACTATCATTCAATAAATACTTATCATCACCTTATTCACTGCTAACTTACTTCATCCTTACCATAGAGCTTCTTAATAAACTTGTAAACTCATAATATTCTATTCATGATTTAGCAGTGTCATATTATTAAATGGATAAGTACACATGAGGAGGATAGAACATATAACTGTGCACTGTAAGAAGAATAAGGTCATGGATGACTAAGCAAAGAAATGCTGTAAACCATATACAGTTAAGCAAAACAAGAAACTGAGGGCTATACATATATATCCGATCGGGCAAAGAAAAACTGAAACTCATATATCCAATCGGTCAAAGAGGAAATTAAACCAGAACAAAACCATATACTTATTCAGTCAAAAAGGAACTGAATGGCATATACCCGATTGGTCAAAGAAGAATTAAATACTGTATATATAGCCGATCGGTTAGAAAAATAATATTGGAATTCAAACCCGAACGGTAAAGCAATGCTAAAAATTATATCCGATCGGAAAAACAAGAAAAGGCCAAATGAAACATAAACGATCGTGCAAAGAAAACAAAGGCAATGCACGGTCGGGTAAAGAAAAAGAAAAGAACAAATATGTTATGCACAGCCACACAACGAATAGAAGAAAACTATAAATGGCGGTGCCTCAATGCTTGGCACTAATTCAGCTGAGAATCCTTGATATCTCTATTAAAGCCCTCTATATCAACACTGCTTAAATTTCATCTTGATATACTATAAAAAGGATTGAAATAACTTGGACTCAAATTCCTAGAGTCACTGATTCCTTTAATCTCCGTTCTCAATGCCTATCAACTTACACATCTTTAAGCTATATTCGAACAAGATAGGGACAAGCTGCATTAAGCCAACACAACTGACACAATTCTTTTATAACTATTTCTTTCTATACTCCTGTTGGCCAGAACCGCCTAAACCAAGGCGCTCTGATACCAAAATGTAAGGACCGCACTAGTCCACCCAAACTTTACATTAAATAAGTTCTTTTACATATGATAATTTATTTCCTTTATAGTCCTATTAGTTGTTGTTGTTATTTTCACATGCATATCTCGATACACTATGAGAAAATACAAAGTATTACAATAAGTATTCTACAAAATCAATTAAAATGTTTTCTTAATTAAGGTTCTTTAGTACAACATAATAAATACAAAAAAGAAAACGAATTATAAATGTAATAGACTCTCTCCTATCTCTAGTGTTGGCTTTACATTAGCAGCTCTTGTCCCAACTGAAAGCACTTTGACTTCAAGTACCTACACGGATAAACACCCGTGCTAAGCTATAAAGCTTAGTGGGGAGCAGAAATAACATATTGATAACCACACACAGTAGTTATCACCAATCATTTAACAACAATAAAATACAATGCCTTATAGGATTAATAAAAAATATAACAGTATCATGTAATCAGAACAGTAACAGTTTTAAACTGCAAAAGCATATCACTATTTGCATCAATGGCCTGCGTAAATTCCTGTGGGTGTGGATAACGGGTGCAATGGATACCCGAAGGTATCAAAATAGAAGGATACACGAAGGTATCTAATCAGAAGGATATCCGAAGATACCTAATCAGAAGTCTCATATAGAGACAAGCCTCATGTAGAGACTTACAGAAGACTCATAAGAGTCAAACAGAAGCAGCTGCGATAACCCTATAGGCATGCCTATCTATCCACAACCAAGTCTCTATGTGCAGGCATAACATATCTCATGTAACATTAGATTCATAGTATACGATTCATCATATGAAATGATAAATCAAACAATAAGATAATATTCTTTAACTGTCATGTCACAATCAAAAACATATGCAGATAGTCGATATAACCCAACCATATTCAAGTAAATACTTTCATATATCAATTACTATAACTTATCTTTATATTACTTATACATTTCATATGTTTATGGTTGAACAATGTCATATACTTTATATTTAAGGTAAAATATATGTTTAAGGAAGAATAGTTAATCTTATGCTTCACATGGGGTCTTAACTTTCATGTTTGAACTTTGAGGGAGGGTCACGGTTACTATCAATTCATGGTAACCGTGGAACAAAACATAATTTAGGGGTCACGGTTACTACCAAATTCATGGTAACCGTGACCTAATTGCACTTTCGGGTCTGGACTACGCCAAACTACCTCACGGTCATTACCGGAGGAGTAATAACCGTGTTCTTTTCTTTTTAAAGGGGTCACGGTTACTATGAAATGCTTAGTAACCGTGAGATAGGGTGTATTTAGGTTCTGGACTGCCTCACGGTTACTATGAAACTTATAGTAACCGTGATGCCTAAAATCGCTCAAAGACAGATTTTCTGTCTCAACTTCTATACCATTTTTGACCCAGAAAAAGTCATTTTCAGGGAAAGTAGTCTTCTACAAAGTTGTTAAACTATGTCTCTAGTTTCTAAAACATCAAAAATCACTCAAATCAGACTTCTGAAACTCAAGATATTCATTAAAAACCAAAGACTGTTCACATGGGACGGACGGCAGGGATCTGTCCACTTCAAGCGTATTTTTAGACACTCTAGAGACAGATTTAGATCCCGACTTCTTCTACAAAGTTTTAGCTCTATGTCTTATCTTTCATTTCCAACTGGAATCACAACAATCAGACCTCTATAAGAAGAGTTACGTTCTTTTTACTAAGACTGATTCATGTGAACTAAAAACAGATTTCCATCAACTCACTTTCTAAGGCACAAATCGTCTTTCCCATGCATTATACATTCAAATATTCACTCAAAAATCAACTATAGATCATCCAAAGCATATAGAGAAATTTATTTCAACTAAAAACACATAAAACAATAATATAACTCCCAAACCTTATTAGAGCACCAAAATTCCTTTCTTTCTATCTCTCTTTCTCTTGCTCTTCATCTCTACCTCCTTTAGTATTTTTTTTTCTCTACTTGGAGCAGCATCTTCTTGGACTTGAGGAGAGAATAAGATGGAAACACAAGATAAAATGAAAGAAAATAATTTCTTGGCCAAGTATGGCCGGCCACCCCAAAACACTCTCACACACTCACTTCCTTTATCTTTTAACTTATCATTTAACCTTTCTAGAAATCCTAATGTCAAGTCTCAATTGGCTGCTCAAATAAAATCTTACACAATCTCACTTTAATCCCTCTTAAAACTTATGTCTTTTACTTTAATCTTTCATCTTTCTTTATTTCTATTTTTGCCACAATTCTTTTATTTGATCTTTTCAATTAAGTCCCTACATTGAAATTTTCTTTTAATTAACCAAAAAATCAATCTCTGTCTTATGCGAAATGACCATCTACCCCTCCTAGGGTATCATTAGGGGCATTACAGTAATCCTGCCGGCTACAGAAATATGCGAAGTGTTCCAACTAGCAATTCTGTTCTTCATACGATCAAGGATGTGAGAGTAATGCTTTTTAGAAACTCTTAAATGAAGGAGTGGAATACCAAGATACTTTCCTAAATCCAAAACCTCTTTGAATTCCAGACCCCGGTTGAGTTCCCTTCGGATATGAGGACTAACATTCTTCGAGTAAAAGACAGTCGACTTGTGAGCACTGATTCTCTGACCTGAGCTTTCACAAAAATCTTTCAACACCTGGTTAATAACCTGAGTTTGCCGAACTGTAGCCTTCCCAAAAAGGATCAAATCATCCGCAAAGAATAAGTGGCTAAGAGACGGTCCACCTCTACTCAGTTGAATGGGTTGCCACAAATCCATTATTGATAGCTTCTGTAATCCCTTGACTAAGTTTTTCCATGCATAAAACAAAAAGATAGGGTGAAAGTGGACATCCTTGCCTGAGACCACGACTAGGATTAAAAGCCTCTGTGACACTCCCCTTCCAGAGAAGGTGTGTAGAAGAAGAGGAGACACACTCCATAATAACTTGTATAAGAGTGGGAGGAATATGAGCATCCATGAGAGTATCCTTCAAGAATTCCCAACTAATCCGTTTATATGCCTTTTCTAGGTCTACCTTTACTGCCATAAAACCCGTTTTCCCCTTTTTCAAACGCATGGAATGGATTACCTCCTGTGCAATGATAATATTCTCAATGATATGCCTACCTGGGGCAAAACTAGTTTGGGTAGGGCTTATCAAAGAAGGCATGAGACATTTTAATCTATTGGCAATAGTCTTTGTGACAATCTTATAAAGAGTTGTACAAAGAGCAATGGGGCAAAAGTGCATCACATTCTTGGGTACTTCCACCTTTGGTATTAAGCAAAGAAGAGTCTTATTCATGGAGTTGTCCATCCGACCACCATTTAGGATCCTCATAACTTCCTTACATACATCATTTCCCACCACATTCCATTGATTCTGGTAAAAATCTGTATGTATACCGTCAATACCCGGAGCTTTCCAAGGTTTCATATCAAACACTGCTACTCGGATTTCCTCATAAGAAAAGGGGTGACCAAGAGCAGAAAGTCTCTCGCCAGGATGGGAAAAGTGACCTCTAATATAGTAGAGTGGTCGATTATGGTACTCTTCTGTGAAAAGAGATCCAAAAAAATTGAGAGCCAACGCACAAAGAGTGGGAGGATCATCAATCTAGACGCCATCATTATCTTGAAGAAATTCGATCTTGTTTCTTTTTCTTCTACGAAGAGTTCATTGATGAAAGAAGGTTGTGTTCCTGTCTCTGCATTGAATCCACTCGCTTCTAGACTTTTGGCACCAAAAAAGCTCCTCTTGTAAAAAGACCTGCTCAAGATCAGTCTTCAATTCGGTTTCAAGCTTCTCTAGCTAAATAGAATACTTATGGGCAAGAGCTGCTTGGATTTTAGCTATTCGAGCCAAAAGAGTTCTTTTATGATAGAAAATATTCCCAAAAATATTGCGATTCCAGAGTTGCAGTTTTTTAGCAAATTCATTTACTGAATTCATGAAGCTGCCAGTTACCTCCAGTTCCTTCGGATAAATCCTTGAAAATCATCATGAGTAAGCCAAGCCTGAAGAAAACGAAATGGCCGAGCCTCTTTAGCACCTTATGTGATGTTCATGTTCAGAAAGAGAGGCCTATGATCTGAAGAAATACGTGCCAAATGAAGAACAGAGGCCTCAGGATAATGTTATAAGAAAGCTCGGTTACAAAGACCCCGATCCAACCTCTCGAGAAGATGACCCCTTTTCCAAGTAAAATCTGGTCCTTTATAGCCCATATTGATAAGTTTTGATGAGATGAACCAATCCAAAAAAGGTTTACTTATACTCATTCTGTTCGGAGATCCTCCCTGTCTCTCCTTAACATAAAGAATGAAATTAAAATCTCCTAACAAAAGCCAAGGATCAGCAGTACAAAGATTGACTTGTTGTAAGATAGGCCATATAGTATGTCTGATAAAAGCAATTGGGTGGGCATAAACCGCAGTGAAGTAAAACAACTTCCTTTCTTTAGTTGAAATTCTGAGGTGAATAAATTGCACATTATTGATTAAGATATCAACTCGCCAATCTTCTTTCCACATTAACCATATACCACCACTAAAACCCGTAGCTTCCACTCTATGGGATCGAGGAAACCCAATTCTAGAGATGCAATTATCAGCTAAATGGCCACTGACTCGAGGTTCAAGCAAAACAACCATATGCGGATTATGATTTTTAACTAGGCAATTCAGAGTTCTCATGAAAGAGGGGCTTTTAGCACCCTGAAAGTTCCAGCAAAATATTGACATAACAAATAGAAAAAAATAGGAAGAAAGAAGGCTTAATTAATCCTCTCTCAAATAAGGATCTAGAGGTTCATCATCCTCGGAGAATTCATTAATTTCGACATTAGGAGTATCATCAATGTTTACTTTTTCTGTTTTATCCAGAGACATGAAATTTGTACCTGTATTAGCTGCTTGAGTTTCATGATCAGGTGGCGTGCTGTCAAATTGTCTTAAGGGACGAAAGTTATTGGGAGCAGTATCCATATCGATAGCTGGAGAAGAACAGGTTGGAGAGGGGTTTTTCAGTAACGCCTTGCCGAGAACAATATGTTTTTCTGGGTTGAGGGTCGATGGGAGCTTGACTAAGTTAAACTCAGCTGAAGGCTTGCTTTGAAACGCAAAAAAATCCCCCAAAATAGCCTTACTTCTGTTAACTGCACCGTCTTTAAAAGTTTGTTTGTTAGAACATGACATATTCCCTCTATGAACACCCCCTCTCCCACGTGCTGCATGTCTCTTATAACCACTTGAATCAGAAGGCTCCAAAGCTTTGTTGTTTTTATTTACGTTAATATTATCCTGGATAGGAAAGTTTTCTTTATCAGCACGATCTTCTCCTGGGATTTCGCCAACAACTTCACTCAAGGTAGCATATCTTGATCCGCTTCCTGAAAAATCGGAATTCTTTCCAGAATTGGAGACATGAATTTTAGGGTTCCTTCGCCGCTTCTCCACCACCATCCATTCTCCAAAATGACCGGTCTTTGCCCCGTCAGCACCCTCCATCGCTCCATCTCGGTTTCCCTTATTGTTCTTAGCCGTTGCCTTGTGAGGACAATATGAATCAAAGTGACCAACTCTCCCACAGTGGAAACATATTTCAGGCAGATTCTCATACTCGATCTTTTGAATTTCTCCATCGATATTAATCATTGAAACCAAAGGTTGTCTCAGGTCAATAGTAACAGCAACTCTAGCAAACCGGTCTCTATGTAATTCACTTGTATTGTAGTCGACTTTAACTACCGGACCTATAACTTCAGCAATTGCCGTCAAGACATTACAGGCGTAGTATTGGAGTGGAAGCTCAGGTAGATGAATCCATACTGTAGTGTGATCGATTGTGCCATTGGAGAAGCAAAATCTGGGATTCCATTTTTAAACCAGTAAATATGCACCGTTCACAACCCAAGGACCATCATAGAGCGCCCTTTTGTACTCAGCCTCTTTTGTACAGGTCTTTTCCCTTACGTAACCCCTTCTTCCCTTTTTTATGCATTACTTGAACATTGATTATCCTGCCCATTGTCTGAAGGCTAAGAGTTTAAACATTGGATTTGCTTTTTCTAAACATATTTTTACAAAAATTGCGGTGAGGTTAGGACAACATCAGTTAACAAACAGTAAGGTATTACTATAACATTTTGTGTTCAAGTTTAGATGGTTCTACATGTATTATGCATTTCTTTTTCTTTATATATATATATTTATATATTTTCTATTTATACATATTAGTGACTTTATAGAATCCTAGTTGTTGCATTTGATTTTCAGAAAAGTTAGAATCCTAGTGACGGTTTTAGTTGGTAATGACTAATGAGGACGAGGTGAATTAGTTTTAATTGTAAATTTCAAGATCAGTAAGTGGTGGAGATTAAAATAATTTACAGGACCACAGCTTTTATAATTTTTTTTTTTTCAGTCACTGGTTTTCAGAAGTTCACATATTCTAATTAATCTAGTGCAAGTGGATCGGTCTATTTCGACGATAAAAAAGTTTCTAAATGTTGATCATTTTTATCTATAAAACTCCAACTCTTAATTTTATTTAAGAAGAACAAGTACAAAATTACAAAATTAATTGAACCAACCAATCAATATTGATAACTTATCCATAACTTTAACGTTGGTTTTTTTGATATATAAATTATTTGGTTGACAATAAATATTGCGAGTATTCATGGGGCTCCATTCAGCTTAGTATATCATTGATATATCACTTTTTTATTTACGTGATTCATTCATTTATTTATTTATTTTTTTGAATATTTTGAGCTTTGTTAATCAATCTCAGTTTTATTGAAATTGTAAAGATTGTTTTTCTGGAAATAATTTTTGAGATAAATAAAGGGAATTCGTACTTTAAAATTTAAAGAACATAATGCATAAAAGAAAAACAATAACATATTAACAAAGGATATCCGGACTATAGAAGTATATTTCTTTATTCCTAAGAATATTCTTACATCGGCATAAAATTTTAAAACAAATTTATGAATTATATTCATATTTGAATATTATCTGCTAAGATAGCGTCTTCGGTCCACAAGAATTTTAAACGCTGGCAAACCATTTTGGTATTATTTCAATAATATCAGGTCAGTACCTGTACGCGGCAAACATGTCGGGTGGGCTCATCAGAGGTAAAACATCAATGGTTTATTATTTTACCAAGGCAATGAATTATATTATAAATACACGAGTTATAAACTAGCTAACTTATATAACTTTATATTTTTACTTTTTTATTCAAAATAAAAAAAATGTGCTTGAATAAACATATACAAATAATTATTATACATACATATTTTTATAAAAGTCACACAATTATGAATAACATAACAAATGACTTTTAGGAGTTATTTTCGGGGTAGATATTAATTTTTATATATTAAAAAATTTCGAGTTTGAATAATTGTTTTTTTTTTTTGCTTTCTATTAAAATAAATAAATACATTATTGTAATTGGATCATGGTCTAAAAAACGAATTGGATAGGGCTGGTTGGGCTGATTGAGTTTGATTCACTTTTTTACAGGTAAATTGGATTGGGTTGTTGAATTTCTACATGTTAAACATAAGAACATGAAACGAAACGAAACGGTAATGAATTAATATAAATTGCCATTAAAACAACTAAAATTATAACCCACCCATCCATACATAGTTTTCATGAAATATCCAGGAAGAGTTAACTGCAATCAAGCCAGTTGGGATATTGCCAATTTGCCACTGCATGCATGTGATGATGTGAAAATGAATGCTACCATTTAGCAAACTCATTATCATCCTCAAAATATATATTAATAATAATATCTTAATCACGTCTGGCTCAGAAGATTCCTTCCTCCGATCATTTATCCTTATCTTTACATTTATAAAATAAATAAAAAAATGTTGAATTTTTATCAAAGTTATACATTTATCTAAATTTATAGTTTTTCTTATTGGGAGAAATTTTACATCTTTAAGGCTTTAAAAGGTTTTTCTAATTAGTAATTAAGATCGCTTAGTTTATTAATATTAACAATTCTTTCTGTAATTTTACATGTTTGCCCTCTGAGCCGTTAACACCAATAACATAGATTCTGTTAATAATCTAAAGACTATATTTTCTTTATTAGTTTCTTTGTTTTATTTTCATTATTGTTGATGCTGTTGTTGTTGTTATTATTATTGTTATGTGTCTGACTTTTCTTCTCTTCATAAATATTTTGCACGTTTCAGTGTGTCACTTCATCTTAATTTCTTGTGGGGCGGCCAGCCAACGGTCACTGGCCATATAATTGACTTCTTGTTTTTATTCCATCCAATAGTAATTCGGCTATTTTCCGACGACGACGATAATAATAATTTTTATTATTTCATGAACTGTCAAAGTGTCAATTATAAAAATTACGAATCTTCAAATTTATATAATTCCCTCCCCGCTTTGCCTTCTTTGTAAGTGCCAATTCAATCGATTAGTTAAATAGTAAATTTTACACCATCACACCATCGCCGAAACCAAATGTAATTAATGATGTTCAGACGACTTCATGAGATATGAACATCTGGTCGCCGAAGGAAAAAAGAAAGACGCTGTTCTGCCTTAGCCGAGCAACTCTAGCAAGTTGTTAGCAAGGAAAAAGTCATAGTATACATCTCTATTTATTTAAGTAAATTCTACATATTTCTCAAAAGAAGTAAATCCTATATATCATACCATATTGTCCCAATTAAATATACAATATTGAAATTCAGGAGGTAGGTAATAGAATCACCGAAAAAAAGTAAAAATTAATAATGATTAATGGCTGGACATAATTAGACTTTTAAATTTTTTTTCCCAAACCAAACCCATATACATAAAAGGTCGGCTAGGTTGAGGTCCGTATGGCCTAATAAGAAAAAAATATTTTAATGTATAAAATGTATATTCTATTACACAATATCATAAAAATATACCATAAAAATTATTTAATATCTATATCAATAAATGTATAAAATTTGATATTTATCATTTTTTTTGTGCGTAAATAGTTTAGATTATGTAATTATAAAAAAGGGAAATTATATCATTTGCCCCTTTTTTTTCATTCTGTTTTCAAAAAAACTATTGCATTTATTTTTCACTTTCATTTATACATTTCGCATTTCAATAATATCCCTTTTTAATCTTACAATTTCAATTTTACATTACTTATTTTTATTTTTACTTTAAACCAAATTCAATATCTTTCTCCCAATTCACACTGCCACCACCCTCTCCCACCCCCCACTTCTGACCATCCTCCGGTGCCGTCGAGTTGCCACTATTTGAATCTTTCTCACTATCTAATAAGCTCCGGTAGCCATAAAAATGTATATTTTATTACACGATATCATAAAAATATACCATAAAAATTATTTAATATCTATATCAATAAATGTATAAAATTTGATATTTATCATAATTTTTTGTGTGTATATTTTTAATATTTTATTATGTAATTAGAAAAAATTATAACAATATCATATTGGTCAGGCTAAGCTAGTCTCCAATTTATATGCAAAGCCCAGCCCACTTGCCAATAACCGAGCTTTTGATCGTGTTCGGGCCGACAGGATTTACATTGTAAAAAACATATTCAAGCTTGCAAAATTTACCGGAAAGATAGAGTAAGATGCATTATTCGAATTTAATATCTAGAAATTAAAAATTAATCACAGAAAGAAAATTAAACGCACACAATAATTATTATAGAACTCCATTTGAGGACGCAATACAAGCTTTATTTAATAGCCAAGGTTTGGCTACATAGATAAGATTACACTTAAAATTTCAGTTGTCAATAGCATCTACGTAGAAAAATGAAGCGTGTTGCGGCCTTTACAGCATTTGCGTAGGCCAATGTACTGTTGGTCTCTCCTGACCCAGCACCAGCCTTGTTTGATACTCCTTGGAACACTATGTATGGAATGTCATTTGACAATGCCGCCTGAAAAAATCACCTTAACATTAACAACTTCAAAAGTTTGACTTGGCAATTGCAAAGTCATCGCTGCTTGGAAATGATTTAAACCATTCTAAAGTTAATTTGATTATAATTATATCTGGCAATTAAATTCTCTCCAAAAAGTTAAGCATTAATGCAAGGAATTAAAATATTTTAGACTAACCAATGCAACGGCAGCGCAGTCAGTATCCACAGTTGAAACTCTAAATTGCTTGTAAAGAAACTCTCTGTAGGCTGGGTTGTTTACGTATATATCAGAGCTCGAAGCATTCGTTCCCACGATCACTTTGAGTGATGGTTCTAAAGGCTGCCAGGTTGATCAATTCTTAATTAACTCATTCATCAAATATATATAACTTTATGTAATTATATATAATTAAAAGAAATACCTGAATCAAACTAGCAAACATTGTGTAACCCGGGCTAACTGGAATCCAGGATTTGCTTCTTAGTTTACCATTGATATACACATCAATCTTTCCATAAAGGAAACTTCCCAACAAGTTTTCTCCTTTCGTTGGATAATTGAAGTCTCCAATATTGAGTTGCCCTACCTTCTTTGAGTCCTTACTCTATGCAATTCAAATTCACCGACTGTTAATTATCATAAACATTTTAAAAAGAAACTTAAGGAATTGATTTTATAAAACTTATACCAGCCATTTAAAAGCTCCAGTGAAGGCAATTTGAACAGGCACAACTACAGTACCAATTCTAATTGTTTCATTTGTGGTTCCAGCTGTGCCATAGGAGACAATTCCTCGAATGTTAAAGTAGGTAACCATCATATGTACAGTTATCCCCACATGCACCTAAGCATACATAACAGCAGTAAGTGTCGAAAAAAAGTTCAAAATTAAAGAAATTGCACTTATTAAAAAATATACTTTTGACATATTGAAATTTACCTAGACTGAGTTCATGAAAAAAAAAATCTAATTATAAAATACAATCTTGTTCATATATATAGTACATTTTTTATTTCCTTAATCCATGATACATTTGAAAGAAAATAAAAATTTGATAGTCTTTATAACATTTATAATTGTAATTTAACATTATATATCTCTTATAAAAAACATAGCAAAACAGAAAAGGAAGTTACCGATGGGGTATCTGCAGTTCTTACGTACACAACATCAGCTCCATATATTTTTCCAATGACGAATCTTCTTCCTGGACATAACGAAACTAAGTATTATATTATGCTATCTATTATGACATATTGCATCACGAACATGCAGGATATTGATTGTGAGTTCTCAAGTTCGATTTCCAATTAGCATCTATATAAAAGAAAAGAAAAGAAAGAGTAGTAGAAAAATTACCATGCAAATGGACATATGAAGAAGGTTTAAAGCGACCAGAATCATTAAGTGCCTTCTCAGCTTCATAGGAAGTGACAATGAGGCCAAAAGCTCCCAATGATTCGCCTTCAATCCTTTCATCATCCCCCATTGATTTGGCTTCGATCATATCATCATCGTCCACAGGCATGTGAATAGGGTTTTCCAAATCTAGTTGAATGGACAATTGAGCCATTGCCAACAACACCCCAACCAATACCAAAATCATACTTAAACCCCTCATCTTTCCTATTCTTCTCAACTTCACACACAATTTATTAGGAGTAAGTGGCAATTTGATGCTTAGCCTTACAATCCTGTGTCCTTATATACATCTCATTCCCTAACTAAGATTTTGTTTTTTTTTTTTATGGCACGTGATGAATGGAACTCTTGCCACCTTTTTTTTTTTTTTTTTTTCTAAAAGGGATCAGGTAAACATAATCTTATAGTTATATTTTCATTTTATGACACTAGCCCATGGTTATTGATTTTATTGAATATTAATTAGTTTGTATGTTCATAGCATAAGTCTGAAAGAAGATATAATCTTTTTAGTATATGGAGGTATTTCATGTGAATCTCTAACTTATATTAATTACATGAATACTAATAACAACTTAATCTTTCATGAAAATTAACATATGATGTGAATTTGGAAATCTCATGCCGATAACGTTATTAACAAACGTGGGAGCTGTCCAAATGCATTTTAAATTATCCATCAATGCAGGTATTTATTTATTTATTTTTTTTTTGTCAAAATCTATGCAGCTATCTCGTTCAATAAAAGAACAGACATATGTAAGAGGGAGCAAAATCTGAACAAATTAAAATATAAAATCGAAAAAATAGATCTAAAAATGTTAGGTTGGGTTAAAAAATATATGTAAATTTTTGATTTTAGGTTACTCATATTAGATTAACTCAAATAACCTGAATTTTTTTCGTTAATTTATTTATTTATTTTTTGCTTTTAGAATACGACTTTTTATTAATTTATAATTGCTCAATTAATTTGATTGTTTATTGGTTCATGATCGTTTATATGAAAAATTTGATAAGAAATATTCATATTCATTTAATTATCATATTATTTGTAACTATTTAGATTAAATATTTAAGAAAAATAAATTATTATATTAAGTTATGTTCATTTTGGATGAATTTAAAAGGATTATATTTTTTCAATAATTAATTTTAATGTTTGGAATATATATTTCAAGTCATTTTTCAATTGATTAAAATTTTAGAATGAAATGAAGTTTATAATGTATTAATTTAATATTTATAAAAGATTTATAAAATGTAATTTTGATTATTTAGAGTCTGAAAAGTCGATCCAAAAAATTTAAGTTATCAGGATCAGATTTCTATATTTGTTTTAAGTTGAATCGGATGAATTTATTTTTTTTAATTTCGGATTTGAATTATTCAGATTGGTTACGACACACCCTTAGGTATCTTTTTGTCAATTTGAACTAATTAAAAATAAGCTGTACTAAGTGTTAAATGGCAAAGTATAGCAATTACAGGAATAGGAGCGTGCACCTAAAAATAAATAATATAAGAAATAATTTACACGTAAACTTGGAGAAGAAAGGTGACCAATACCATCAGGAATCTACTTTATTTTCGTTCAAGAAAATCTTACATCAACTGGTAAAAATTTATCATTGTAGTTCACAATCATAAATTATCAAACCATTTTGTAGCAATGATCTCCAAACCCTCAATTATCAAACCACGACTTTCAAAAGTTCAATACAAACTTTAGTACTATTAAAGTCATAAAAAAAAAAAACCAACTACTGCACCACTTTAAAATATGTAAATGTGATAAATATGAGACTCGAAAAGAAAAAAGAAAAAAAAAAGATTCGGATAGCTATAAATTATAATGATCAAATTAAGTAAGTGATAACTAAATGAGTCGGTTGTATTCAAAGTAAAATATTAAAAAAATTACACATCAAATAACTAAGCAAAATAAAAAAAAAAAGATATTTTTCTTCTATCATTCTTTTTTTTTTTTTTTTACATTTGTTCATAGTCAGTTATTTTCATAAATTAATTAAAGTTCTAAGCAATGTTTTGAAATTTGGAGCAGATGTAAACTCGACTTGCCAACTGGGTCATGGATCAACTGGTTCGATCGAATCGATTTCATTTTTTTTTTATTTTTTTAAATATGATTATTTATAAAAAATTAAGATAAATAACCCTAAAATGTTTACCCAAATTTGTTTCAGACCTAATCTCTCATTCTATTCTGTCTTTCCTTGTTCACTTGTTGCCATCTTGCGCCCTTGCTGCCATCCTTCGCGGCTGCCATCTGTATCCACCGGTCGGCCCACTCCCTGCATCTTTCTTGCCGTTGCTGCTTCTTTGTGGCCATAGAATGAAAAACACATTATATGTTATTAATTAACCAAATTTTGTCAAATGAGCTAATTTTTGAATGTGCTGCTACTTCGCTTCTTCTTGAATGTGCATCTATTTTTAATTTTTAACATATCAGATGAGCTAATTTTACTTGAATAGCTTCTTCAAGATCATTCAATTATTGTTGAGATATTTAAAATTGAAACGAACTAATGCAACTTTAACATGAAATCAAATGAAATAAACAAGAGAGGGTAATGGATAAATGATTCACCCTGACAAACAAACGGGAAAATTTATACTGACTGGTGGCCAATCAAGGAAGAGTCGGCATTGGATGAGGGAAATGCGAAAACTAGAAAAAGAAGGGAAAAAAACCATACTTTCATCTCCGTACTTTAACGTTTTTATATATTGGGTCCTTTTACTTTTAAAACTGCACATTGTGTCGCTTAACTTTTCGTGCGGAACACATTAAGTCCAATTTGAATGACATTGACGAGACTGTAGCACACGCGATGTTAAAGTAGCGTGAATCCATTTCAAAATTATTGTGGGATCCACCTGAAATTAAAATACTCAGAATAACTCCACATCAAATGATTATGTGGATAGGGTTATAAATGCACCGTTTTAATCTTTAGAATAGAAAATGCAGCGTTTTCTATCAAAACCCACTTCTCTGCCATTTTCTATCAAAACCCACTTCTCTCTCTCTCTAAAATCATGAAGACGAAGATGGGTGCGATATCTGCAACCATCTTCTTCGGTATTCTTCTGATCTCCTATGCCCACTCTTTCTGCCTCCTTGGCGTGGCTCCTCGCAACATTCACAGGGTTTTGTTCTTGCTACGTATTTCCTTTTCTCCTTCTTTTTCTTCTTTGGTTTTTCATTTTTTTTACCTCTTTTAGTTTGTGTGGACCCTTTGTGATTTCCAAAGCTGAATAGTTCCTTTCTGCTTTGGTTAAAAAAATAGAATTCAATCTAGGGTTTTGGTGTTTGATTCGTTGTATTGTTGAATTTGTATTTTTGTAGATCTATTGTTTCCTTTTGGGTTTACCTTGGATCCGTGATTTTTGTTGATTTTGTTGCTTTGAGTAATTAGTAATTTAATATGTATCTGTGATGATAGAAAATGCAGAGAAATGGGTTTTGATAGAAAATGCTACATTTTCTATTCTAAAGATTAAAACGGTGTGTTTATAATCCCCCCTATCCACATAATCATATGATGTGGAATTTTTCTTAGTATTTTAATTTTTGTGGGTCCCATAATAATTTCGAAATAGGTTTAAGCGAGTTTAACACAGTGTGTGCTATACTTTCGTCAGTACCGTTCAAATTGGACTTAATATATTCCACACGAAAAGTTAAGGGATCCAATACGTAGTTTTAAAAGTAGAGAGGTCCAATATTTTAAAATGTTAAAGTACAAGGACAAAAGTATGCTTTTTCCAAAAAGAAGTGGAGATGAAGAAGAACATGCATGAAAGTGATGAGAAGCAGGAGAAGGAAATTAGGGATTTAGAGGTTTTTAAGTTGAATTGGATTTCAACTCCACTACAAGAAAATTGCAATTTAGCAACGGAAATTAGCAACGAAAAATATCAAATTTTCGTTGCTAATAAAAAATAACAACGGAACCTTTGATTGGTAATCCGGCAGTTGCTATTTTTAGCAACGAAAATCCGTTGCTAAATTTAGCAACAAAAAATATATTCCATTGCTAAATTTAGTAACGAAAAATAAATTCCGTAGCTAAATTCAACCAATGCTTGATTTGGTGAAATGATCAATTTTAGCAACGAAATATAAATTTCCGTTGCTAAAATTAGCAACGGAATTCCGTTGCTATTATTAGCAACAAAAACTACTTTCAGTTGCTAATTTCACCCACCATTATAAGATGGTGCCATTCGTCGTTAATCTGTCGCTAACAATTATTACAATTTTTTAATATCAACTTACCTTTATAGAACTAACAACAGTAAAAAACCTTTTAATGAAATGAAGAAAAACAAATACTACAAAGGGCACAACAACAAATATAAAATAACAACTCAAAATGATGAAAGTTTATTTAATAATCTAATGACCATTTCATTTTTAATTACCTTTTCAACAACAACTTCCATAATTTAATTAAGAATGGTTACAAGATGTTAGATGCCAAAGAAAAATGATGGAACACTATAACAAGACGACGTTGTAGGGTATGGAAAAAATATTATAATAACTGATAAAAATGTAATTCATCGCTAAAATAGTTACCTGCCAATGAAAGAACACCAGCCTGCCTATATAGACGCGAAGTTTCAAGTTGTATTCAGAAATATGGAGTATTTGGCTGAGAAAAAATATCATAGCAACTGAAAATCTAATTAAATCATCAAGTGGAGCTTACAATTCCAACCCTAGACCATTGTGTGAGATTAGTTTGGGTAAGAATTCATTAAATATTTAAGATATGTTGTGTTCTTAAAAGAGATGTGAAAATAACTTAAACATTCAACTTTATTAATAGCAACAGACAAAAGCTAGGAGCGTGTATTATTCAATATTAAAGTATAGAAGATGATGTAAAACATAAAGATGATAAGAAAGACAAGAAAAATCACTCAAATCAAATCCAAGCAAAAACCAAAAAGGAAGACCACGTGAAATTCAGATTACCTAATTACAAAAATGCCTTCTAAATACACTAAAACAGCTAAAACAACCAGCTAGCTAAATACACTAAAATAGCAAGCTGTTCTTGTGCTATTTTTGTGTGATAATTTTTCACGTATTTCTTTTTATACTCAATTTTGATTCCTATTTATACTTAATTTTGACATAAGCATGTTAAAGTGAAAGAAATAATAGATATTGCCTATTTATACTCAATTTTGACATAAGCATGTTAAAGTGAAAGAAATAATAGATATTGCCTATTTATACTCAATTTTGATTCCTTTAATAGTGCCTATTTACTCAATTTTGATTCCTTTAATGCCTATTTGGTTTAATTTTAATTTTTTAAAAGTGAAATTGACACTATCGAAATATGGAAGGTGACTAATAAGTCAAAAGAAAATAACAGAAAGCAAAAAAAAAAGGGTGACAACTTAATAAAACAGAATTTTAAAGATACAGAGTATGTTAGTTTGCAAATAAAGGCTTGAGTTATTAAATGACTCATTGGATTTACACCAAGTAGCTTCTGGTTGGCCAGAGCCACAACCTGCATAGAAGATATTAGCATATATAGCTTACAGGTAACTAGAGTTATATATAAATGAAAACTAATTAGAGTTAATTAACTTAAGAATAACTGCCATCTAACTCTACTAACTAGTTAACTAAACTACTAACAAAACAAAAACTAAAAACACTAGAAACATCAAGCTGCAATATACTAAAACAGCTAGTTGTTTTAGTGTATTAAAAACAGCAAGCTGTTTTAGTGTATTTAGTAAAAACGAAGCTACACACACTAAAACATCATGTACGCAACATAATTAAACGATGCAATTTTGCAGTACCATATTAATGATTAGAGATAAGTAATACCACTATACAATGCATATGGCCACCCTACTGAGATTTTAGAACAAGCTAATTATTTATCTTGAAATCTTTCCAAGGAAATTTCAGTGGAAATGCAACTCAGCTACATAAGAACATAAAATTTTCAGACTTGTAATAATAAAAGCTTTCATACCTGTTAAATCTTTAACTGCTCAAATTCAACAAATGAATCCAGAACCTGTGCAAAAATTTATGTGTGCAAATTATATTTTATCGATATGTTTGATTTTTTAATATACATTATCTCTTTGAATTATTAAGTTCACAAGCACAAGATAATCACATAAATATATTTAAAAAAAACAAAGAAATTACCTTCCTTAAAAACTCATAGGTCTGAACCTACTTCGTTCACGCCTGAATTTGAGTCAATAATAATATTTGTATGTTCAATGAAATTAGCCTGCAATAATTACAAAAACAAAAATGAAAACAAAAAAAAAAACCTATCATGCATCATGACGCAACGGAAGAAACTCTAAAGAAAATTGCAATAGTTTAATTCAAATCAAAGTCTACCTTCTTAGACAAATACAAGACAATATATATGAAAGAAAACAAAAATAATGTGAATCACGGGAATTCTGCCCAAAGTAAAATACTGCAAAAATAAAACACTACATTAAAACACTACCAAAAATAAAAACACTGCCAAAAATGGAAAACAACTAACTGTCAACAAATTAGTCCAAGGAATTAGCAGGAAAATAGCTAACTGTTTAAGAGATTTGGCTGTTTAAGGCAAAAAAAAAAGAATTAACTGTTTAAGATGAATCAGTCCAACTCGCCCACATCACATCTAAAAGAAAAATATAAGGAAATCAAACATAATCCATAAGGAAAATCTCTGTCAAACCATAAATGGCTTCTTCCTGGATTTAGGTAAAAAATATTTTAAAACAAGCACAAAAATTAGAGAGAAGGATAACAACCATTCAAGATATATCATGCAAATGTTTCCATATCATTTATGCCACTCCTAGAAAAGCAACTTCAGGATCAAGAGACATACAGAACTATCCTAGAGTATCTTCACCCTGTACAATTAGCTTCACAATATTTCACATTTCAAATGATAACCAATCCTAAAATCTGAATGTATTTTGACAAAACATGGTTATCAAGTACTCATATTCATCATTCTCTCACATTAGATACCAAGTACATTACCTACATTTTGGGTTTTTTCTTATACAGATCGTGAAGAGAAGAACAAAAATGAAAGAAATATGGTTTTTTCTTATATATATTCTTTTTTAGCAACGAAATTTAATTTCATTGCTATTTTCACAACGATTTTGAATTTAGCAATGGAATTAATTTTCGTTGCTATTTTAGCAACAAAATTTAAATTCCGTTGCTAATTTTTATCCCAATTTTTTTTCGCTATCAAGTGCTACCATATTTAGCAACAGAATTTGAATTTAAAATTAATTCCGTTGCAAAAAATAATACCTTTACTAAATTCAACATAAAATAGCAACAAAATTTAAATTCCTTGCTACTTGTAGCAACATAATTAAATTCCGTTGCTAATTTTCATCCCAAAATTTTTTCGCTATCAAGTGCCGCCATATTTAGCATCGAAAATTATTTTCCATTGCTAATTTTTGCTGCTATATTTTGGTGCTAAAATCTCCCCCATTTTTAGCAACGGAATACAACCATTTTGTATTCCGTTGCTAAATTCCTAAAACTTCAACCAATTTTAGCAATGAAATTGGTATTCCATTGCTAAATTAGCAACATAATTCATTTTTCCGTTGCTATTTTGCTATTTTCTTATAGTGCTCGATTCATCGAGTTTCGAATTAATTTGAGTTTTTCCTTATTTTGATTTTTATGTTGGATCGATTCAGTTTCCTTGTCGAGTTGCAGTCAACGGTTTGACTGGCCAAATCAACTCGAGTTTCAAAACATTGGTTCTAGCTAGGATTTTGAAACTGTTGAATAATTTCTTCACTATTAATCTCAAGAAATATTATTTATAAAATTTTGTGATTATATTTTTAATAAAATTTTATTTGCTTAGAAGTAGCTTTTGAAAAAAGAATTGATTAATTTTTAGTTTATATGTAATGACTTGTATATTTTAGTTGTAATATGTTTGTCAAAAAAAAAATAATAATGCTAAGATGGTTGTTCACTAAAATCTAATTTTGACAAAGTTGTCACAAAAGAAAAAAATAATGCTAAGATTTAGGGATTTTTTTTTTTTTTGAAAATGGGGTGTTTTGTTAAAAAATTTTGAAAAAATGGATTACAGTAAATATATTTTTATTTTTGGGTGCTGAAAACTAACAGGGTGGAATGTCGGCACTTGATTTCGTGGGTCCCGCGTGTTTGACCGATTGGAGTGTTGTAAACCGACACCAAAAGCTGTCGATTTGTGTCAAATGGGTGTCAAAAAATGGCAAGGCCTAGTGCCGATTTCTGGCTGTTGTGTCTTGCAGACACATGACTCTACCTATAGTATCAGAGTTTAGCGGGATTCTTACTTGCTACTTGGGGCATTGTTTGCTTTTGTTTTGCTGCAGTATTTTCATTTTTTCTGCAAGTTTTCTTTTTGGTAGAGATTGAATTCTTCTTCATCATTTTGGAATAAATCTTACTGTAGTATTATTTAGCCTTTTCAGTTGAAAACACGGGTTGTTATTGAAAATTTTAACTATTAGATTGTCTTTTGAATTTAAATTATAGAATGCCATAGTATGTACTTAGCTTATGCAAACTGCAGTTTTCTTTTTTGATTTTCCATCTTTTGAAGTAAGGTTTCATTGTATTAGGTCTCTTTAGGTATGCTTTCATATGATGTCTACAAGTTATAATAAATCTTCTATTGAATTTTTGAATTGGATGAATAAGGTGATGGATTGTTGTTTGTGTTGCGGCATATTGAAATTGTTTTACTTTAGATGGGCAATTCAAGCCTAAGCTCTCTAACTCTTTAGGTCTTTTAAAAAAATTGTAAATTAGCATAATTATACGTGTAATGATTATTTGAGGATCTATTGGAAAGATAAAAAGCTTCATTTTTTCCTATATTTCTATTATTATGAATGCCTTTTACCTAAAAACTCTTGTGGCCATAGTTCCTGGAGTAGTAATGGCTTTAAAATTGTGGGATTTATTTAGGTAAGCAAAGCTCATAGCTGTAGTTACATTGATCTTTATGTCTTCGCAACTCCATATAGTGTTACATGGGACTATTATTTTCTCTCGCGGGAGCACACATTGGAATTTATGGAGTGGGAAGGGAAAGCTAAGTATGAACATGAAAGTTTTCTCTTTTAATCACCCAGATTTCTACTAGTTTTGTTGCTAGATTTGAATTGCAAACTTGTTCTTTTTTTTCATCTCTCTCTTTTTCAGGTGAAAAAAAAGGGAACCCTACCTCATGACAAGGGGATAGTGTTTCACAATTTAATAAAATAAAATAAAATAGATGCAAGGCACTATAGGCAGCCAAAAATTAGCACTAGGCCTTGTTGATTTCTGACACCATTTGACGCAAACAAACATCTCTTTTTGCCAGTTTCTAACACTCCAACCGATCAAACACACGGAGCTCACAAAATCAAATACCAACATTCCACCGTGCTAGTTTTAAACACCTAAAATCAAAAATATATTTACTGTAGCCCCTGTTTTTGAATTTTTTTTAACAAAACACCCTATTTTCTAAAAAATCCCAACATTTAGATATAGAGTTGTATGCTATAACTTTTAATGTCACTGAAAATCTTTTAAGACCTTTAGTTAGAGAGTTTATTCAGTTTGTGTGCTTAGGTTATTTTCCACTAATTGGTACATGGTCTACCACACTTTTTAACTGATAATACTCTAAAAATTAAAACTAGACCCAGTCTGAGGCCCATTGCTAGAAGGCCCATAAATGCCTAAGCCTCCCTAATCAGCTGGGTAAAGACATGAAAAATGAGATCGTTCGATCGGATGTGACCTATCCTTGCCATGACAAGCCTGTCTGATACATGCCTCTGTCAAATCACCATTACACTTACGATAAGCCATATGTGCTTCAGAATAGGCCTACTATTCAAAAACACTGTTCAAGTGTAATGACTACACTAGTCTATCCGGATTACTATTACTTATCTTAATATTTTAATAAACAATATATATAATGCTAGCGATATGTTTTTATGTCACATAATTAGTTACTCTTTAATTATATAATTCATACATTAGAATAAGTTACATAAACATATATTTTTGTTACATCGTAAACATATTTTGAGTTAATAGTTACAAAACATGTTCATTACATTATTTTATAAAAATTACACAATTTCAAAAGAGAAAACAGTACAATTTAAACATTCTAACTTTTCTTCCTAGCTGGTGCTGGCCTTGTCCCTGAAGCAACAACATATCTTGAACCTACACGGATAAACACCCGTGCTAAGTTATAAAGCTTAGTGGAGAACAATACATATATGAACAATCACTCACAATGATTGTTCTCTAGCACACAATAAACAGTAACAATATCAAGATAATTTAATCAACATGCAAGAGGTATAATATAACTCACAAAACATAATTAATCATATAATCTTACTGTAGAAAGATGGATCATCAATCACTAATCAAGTGTTCATCAATATTACATATACTGTTTAGATCATAATGTAAAATGCCTGCTAAAACCCTATAGGTATGGATAACGGGTGCTGTGGATACCTATAGGTATTAAATATCTAATACCCAAAGGTATTATTCCTGTGGATACCCAAAAGTATCAAATGTATAAATACCCGAATGTATTAAACCTGTGGACCCAAAAGGGTCAAGCCTGTGGTCCCAACAGGGACAAATATAGACCCAACGAGGTCAAACCTGTAGCAGCTGCGACTGTAACCCTATAGGCATGCCTATCTATCCACAACCAAGTTCTATGTGCAAGCAAATAAGCATATTTCTTGTGTCATTAGCTCATATTATAGCATTTCACCATAAAGTAGAATCATTTCAAATAATATGATACACTAGATAACAATTACTACCGTATAATGGTATTGAATCTATAATTCACATTCGAATAACCAAATATAAGCATCACATATTATTTCAAAAATATTACCTTTACATTTCTTTTCAATATATAATTTATGTATATGTAAATTGAATGTTGTACATTCTCTTGTTTAACATTCATGAAAACTCGTATTCTAAGGTCTATTATGTTCGATTATAGTAACAACACATGGGGAATAGCCTATTATAGTAGAAAAATAAGAAAAATAGACAAATATAGGGGACAAACTTGTGTTGTCACGCTCGCGACAGAGGGCGACGGCCCAAATAACAATTCCTCTACTTACAAAATCTTGTAGACTGGTTAAGAATATCAATTTGTACCTCAATTTAGGCATACCAAACGACTTTTTCTGACAACGTTGTCTTCTACAAAGTTTTATCCCTATGTTTCTAGTTTCTAAAACATCAAAAATAATCTCAATCAGAGCTATAAATCTCAATATATCTCATAAAAACCGAAGATTACTCTCAATGACAAGGTAGCCGTCAAGACCCGGATTCAAACAAATTTTTCTCTATCCTAAAATTTGATTTAGATTTCATGTTCTTCATATTAAATAAATATATGTGAATCTATTTTCATACGCAATTTAATCTCTCAATTCCAATCACTATAACTCAAGATATCCTCAAAATAGCATAGACTGTTCATATGGGTCTTAAACAGAATTTCAAGTTCTCAAAGTATTCATGTATAGCTCGGTTTTCACAACCCATCCAGCCTAATTTTTCATTTGTAACACATCTAATAACATCCAAAAATATGCATTTGATATCTAAAATCAAACATACACACACAAAATGGTTCCCATAACTTTAAATTCTCCTTTAATCTCTTTTTCATCCTCTTCCTCTTCCTAGCTATCTTCTTCTTCTTCATAGCATCAATCACACACAAAAATATCCATATAACTCAATAATCTTAATCTCTAATATATATATAAAATAGTTGTATTGAAGGAGGAAAGATTGTTACCTTAATGGAGACAAACCCTAAACTCTCTCTACCTTCTTTAAAACACCATGGATATGTGTTTTGAGAGAGATGAAATGAGGGAATGAGAGAACAAATTTCTGAGTTTTGGGTCTCCTTCTTGGCCGGCCACCTCTATCTCCTTTTATACCACGAGATTTCTTCATTTTCTCATGAGATCTTTTAACAATTCTAGAATACTTAATGTCACTTTCCTATTGGTTACCCCCTTTTCTTTGCATTTCACTCCCTAATCTTTCTTTATTTCTATTTTTGCCACAATTCTTTTACTTTGTCTTTCAATTAAGCCCTTAATGTCACATTCTTTCTAATTTACACACTTATGTCCTTGTTCTTTTAATTTAATTCCTTTCTTATCCTTTCCTACATTTTTAATCTACATTTGCTCACATTATCTTCACTATTTACCTCAAACATACCCGATTACTCCTAGGGTGAGATGTGGGCCATTACATCAAGTTCCCCAACTCTATAAATAGTAGGTTCATTCTATAAACTAACAGACTCTCTCTAATTGTTATCTATGTTCTCCCTATAAGAGCTTTCCTTCCAATTGTTAACTTAAACATCAAAGTGCTAATGCCTGGTACAACAGAGAAAGAACTTTGTGCAGGGCTTATGCTTCCATGTCGATCTGGATTAAGGCCCCAAGCACACATTAACTCCCTATCTTCACTCAACCAAAGTTATTTCCCTTCTTTTATAAAAAGTTCTAATTTTTTATTTGGTGCTTTCATTGGGATTCGATGGCTGAGCAAAAGCATCCAACCTCCACATCTCTAGGAGAAATATGGATTCATAATCATAGAGAGAAATTCAATAAAAAAATTCTATAAAAGTCTTCGAGATTACATGAGAAAACCATGAATGGTAAAAATGAAATTCAGGACTGAAAGACAGCAAAAAATTATGTGTCGAGTCCGAAAGAAAGCAAAACATCTTCCTTTTGAGACATTATGTAATATATGTAGGGGACTCCCCGAACTAGCCTACTAGGAAAGATGAAATGACTGCCCCTCTCTTCGTTTACAGGCAAATCAGGAAAGAGAGCAAATGCAACAAAAAGATGAGCATCTAAAGCAACACACTCTCCCATCGAATTCAAGAAAAAAAAGTAGCATGCAAAAGAGAGAAAACCCCCATTTCATATCGAGATAAAAAAAAGCACTTGTTTCACACCAAGATGAAACAAGTCGCTACTATCAATCAAACAATCGAAACCTAAAAAAAAGGAACAACTACTCTTAATAAAAGGAAATAGTCAATGGTTGAAAAGCCTATAGGAAAAAAATCTGAAATGGGCAATTCTAAGATAAAAGAAGCATAAAAAACAGTATGCCTCATGATTCGATATATACCAAATATCAGGGTCAAAAGACCAACTTAGAAAACCTCTCCACGACAGCAAAGCTAATCAGCACAAGTAAAAAATGAGCCAGGAATTATGCCCCAACAAAGCAGCCATGCAGAGAAATGGGAGAAAAAACACCCAACATTGAAGAAAGATAAAATTGCTCGTGCCAATATTAAAGGAGGATGAAACATTCGGCTCCTTCAATATCATACATCAAGGCACAAATCTAAATAGTTCTCCCATAAAAAAAGACATAAGAAGAATGAGGAACTACCTCCATATGTTTGACTAACCCAAAATCTAGGCGCTGATATTTCTGTATTACCAGCTCCACCTTTTAATGAAAACAAAGCAGGAAAGAGAAATTGGAAAGTCAAAACAAGATCAAACGCAAATATCGGGGAAAAATTCAGGCAAGCAAGGGCCTTTCCTCGTGCCTGATCAAATTAGAGGCATAAGAGAAAAAAGTCGAATTGGAGAAAGAAGACACCAAGTCCGAAGAAAAATGAAATAGTATAAGCCAGGTCTAAAGGAGAATAAAATATCTCTCCTTTAAGACATTAGATGGTTATTGCCACGATGAAGACAGGGAGAGACTGTAAAATGAATCTTTTTTATCTCAACATTAAGAAAGGCTGATCATAGGAATTAATTCCAATCGAAATGATTGATGAATCCTAGAAACGACCATAAAATTGCATCTTATGGACGAGGATAATCGAGGAAACCACCAGATAGGAAAGGAGAAAAAGAGGGATAACTATAAAATAACACCATATGGATGAAGACATATAGACGATAAAGCCCAATATAGTCCTAAAGGGAATAAGAGGAGTATAATCCGATGAACGTGAAAAGAGCCCTAAAAGTGCTTCCTTTCATCAACCAAGAAAGCAGATCAAACTCAATTGATAGATTCCTAATCAAAGCAAATTGCAGAATAGGAAAGATTAACAAAGTAGCAATGGCAATTCTAAATGAAGATGCAAATTTTTTGTTAATTCCGATCAAAAGATTGATGAAAATTTGTTATTATCCCAATCGAAAGATCGATGAAAATTTATTATTATCTTGATTGAAATATCGATGAAAATTTATTATTATCCCAATATAAAGATCGATGAAAATTTTGTTGATCCCGATCGAAAGATCAATGAATAAAATTTATTTATCAAATTTGATTAATTTCTCAAATTCACTTGATTGACATTCTCCCGATCAAGCTTTCGATTTAGTAAACATATCGATATGTATTGCAACTAATACAAAATGTTACATTTAAAGTTTACAAAGAAAGAAACATAATCCTATATCTACATCAATTGCCACCGTTCCTCCTCAACCTTTATGATGTTGTAAATATCTCCCACTTGTGGCATGTCAGAACCTAAAAAGTGAGAGAAGATCAGCCATGGCTTGAAAAGATGAGAACAAAGAAAGCGACAGGAGATAGAGGTTGCATCACCTACTATAGTAGGCGATGCCATGGTGGAGAAATACTCAATCGTTCATTTGTCTTCCTAAAATGGCGATGTCAAAGCAAGGCAAGAGACAATCAGGGAGCTCCACGGGAAAAGCAAGAGAGAAAAACAAAGAAGGAAGCAAATAGATAAGAATGCAAAGAAGCACGTCTATTTATTAGAGTCTGGAAGCACACATGACAAATCCTAATAAATAAGGAGTTAAAGAGAATAAATAACCATAATTAAAGCTAAAAAATCGAAGTAGAAAAATAGCAATTAATTAGCGCCATTTCCCAAAAGACACTGTTAAATACAGCAATTCGAGAAGGAAACAATCGGGTTTATGATGCAATTATTATAGGATGAATGGTCGAGAAAATCCCTATTTGCTAACCAAAACAAGCAACTCGGAGGCATCAATCCTGATCGAAATTGATGAACCCAAGTCATCCTTAGAATCATTTCCAAGCTTGTTGTCATCTCAAAGTAAGAAGAACATAAACTGCAGCGATATCATCTTGATAGGAACAAATCTACAAAATAATGCTCTCATAAGATAAGTTAAAATGCCATTTAATTATAGTATATCTGTTCTCATTTTTAGTTTTTAACAATATATCATAGAAGAGTAAGCAAGAGAAGGGCAAAAGCAAAACAAGAAATCATACACAAGAAGTTCATTGAAATTCTTAAAGTCAGTATAAATTACATTGAATATAGACAATGATTAACCCATAGCTTCACTACAACAAAACCACTTCTCATTCGAGCAGACTCCCTTCTATTAGGTCAGCATCAGGAAAATGGAGAAGAAAATACATACATATATTCTCTACCATGATCATAAGAAAGTCCAGGGCTAAGAGAAGGAAGTAGTAGTGAAGAATAGAAGACATATAACCAGCTATTGCAAGCCATATACTGTTAGGAAAAGGCCTAGCGATTTATTCGTCTTCCTAAAATGGAAAGAGGAAATAAGAAAAATTAAGGAACAATCAGGTAATTTTATGGGAAAAAGCTTCAGAAAAAGCTTCAAGAGGAAGAAGAAAAAGCTTTAAAAAGAAGAAGAAAAAGCACCCCCTTTTTATAGTGATTTCCATTTCTAGAAAACTAATCATGGAAAGCCACATGGCTATACTATTTAATGTAGGAATAAAAGACGCATTAAAATCATGGAAGATGAAACAATGAAATTTAAAGAGGCACCTTTTCAAAGCGACGTGGGAAAAGAGGCGACGATCCAAATACCCGTCATCAAACGAGCGAATAAGCAAAGATAGCGATCAATAGCATCCTTAGCTAACTTTGCTCTCCATTTTGTAACAAGTACAATTAACATACTTCATTGCAGAAACTGCAAATATAATAGGAAAAACAAGCTGGTTTGGCACCATAGACCTAACCAGAAAAGAAAAAAAGGCATGGCGTGCAAAGACACAAAGCCTCATGAAGTCCCTCAAATATCAAATTCTTATAAAAAACATCAAATAAATAGGTCAGATAATTGAACTTTGAAATTCCATTTATAAAATTGTTTCAAGAAGACATTTCTGATTGATGTACATCCTGATCGATATAATCAAATCCCAAACTCCACGTTGACGTCTTGTTTTCTCAATCAACGATTGATGTAATTATAATCCCAATCTCTGGACGGATGTCTCACTCTCTCAATCAATGATCAATGTAAATAAAATTTCAGTCTTTCGATTGATGCTTCATTTTTTCGATTAACATATATTCCGATCAATGTAATTATAATTCCAGTCATCGGACTGACGTTTCACTTTCTAGATCGATGATTGATGTAATTAAACTCTAGTCTCAAAAGACTAAGAATTTAGTTGTCCTGACCATTGATTGCAAGAAGATCAAAATGATCGTCAAGAAAATATCGAAACCCGGCCTTCGATCTCTATAAAGATCGATCAAAATGCTTAAGGGGGACAAATGATAATACTATGAAAATTAAAACTAGGCCCATCACTAGAAGGCCCATAAATGCCTAAGCCTCCCCAGTCAATTGGGTAAAGACACGAAAAATGAGTCCGTCTGATCAGACATGACCCGTCCTTACCTTGACGAGGCTGTCTGACACACGTATCTGTCAAATCACCATCATCTGTACGATATGCCATGCCTACTTTAGACTAGACCTACTATTCAAGAACACTGTTCAAGTTTCCTAGCTCTATAAATAGCAGGTTTATTCTATAAACTCACACACTCTCTCTAATTGTTATTCATATTCTCTCTCTAAAAGCTTTTATCCCAATTGTTAACTTAAATATCAAAATGCTAAAACCTGGTATAACAGAGCAAGCACCTTTTGTAGGGCTCATGCTTCTATTCTGATTGACGTCAAGTCTCCAAGCACACATCAACGCCCTATCTTCACTCAACCAGAGTTCTTTCCCTTCTTCTATAAAAATTTTTGATTTATCAATAACATTGTCCAGAGTTCTTTCCCTTCTTCTATAAAAATTTCTGATTTATTAGTAACATTATCCATTGTTCATTAATGTTTTTGGCGCTTTAGGATTGTTTGCGATTAACAAAGGAATTCTCCCTTCCCATTTAATGTGTTAGAATTGTATTATTACCTCAAATTACTACTCTGTCCCTCTTTTTTATTTATTTACGGAACTGCCATTGATTATAAATAATTGATACATTATTTAATTATTACAATACAGTAATTAATTAATTGATACTTTAATTAACTATTATTACAAAAAAAGATTATAAATAATTATCCATATATTAACTAATCATGGTTGACAATTAAATAAACATTGATTAAGTCATTATTATTGTTAATACATTAATTCAATATTTACAAAGTTAAGAATAATTTAATAAATTAATTATAATTAATAGTACATTTCAAAACGATTAAATCAAATGAAAAATTATTATGAAATAATAATAAACAATACAATTTTTACTTACTTCGAACTCACTAAACAACACAACCAACAAAATACAATGAATTATGAAATAATGACAGAACAACCATCCAAATAATTTGAACAATAATAGAAAAATTATCTACAAAAAAGTAAATGAAGAACGATAATTTAAATGCAGGAGAAGCGCATATAATAATAATAATATAATTGAAGTAGTAGAAGGATATTATTGATTGACTCAATAATAACTGGCTTTTTGTGCCAGATATTAACTCTTAGAAAAACAAATGGAAGCCATGACAAAAGATAATATTCAGAAATAATTAAATCAGACCATACAAATCACATGTTTCATTAAACATGAAAAATAATTGATCAAATCTTAATTCAATTTTTTTCTTAACAAAACGCATCATCTATTGTAACCCGATCCATTCGTGGCAGTTTTAAATCGATGTATTCGGATTTCAGATCGAATCAAATTTGATGCTTAACTTTTCGGACTGGATCATATGTTTTTTTTTTAAATTTTTGTCACTTTTTCAGATAAATTTAGATCAAAATTGAAATGTTTATAATTTAATGACATGAAAAAAAAATTGTGGATAATTTCGTATCTGTTTGTTTTGCTGTTGGAATTTGGATAACAATTATTTATCGTTAGATACTATTTCTTTTTCTGTTTTTTGGGGTCTCAAAATGAAAGGACTGGTCCAAATAGATGATTCAATTAATTTATGATAAGGATGGCCTATGGCAGATCAAGAATAAACTACAACTTTCAATTTTAGGTGGCTGCATACAATTATTTTAGATCATCATTGAGCATCAACCAAAAATAATGTCTATTTCGAAATAAGTTGAATGAATTAGTAGGCGTGGTGCAAGCAATTTGGTCAGTGTGGTCCAATATATGAAATGGGACTGCCTAATGTTTCTCGACGTATCAGCGATATAAAGTAAAAATCCTTAAGATGATTGCTAAATCACAGAGGAATAGTTATTATTATTAGGCACGTTCACATATCCCCACGTCGACTGCCAATAAATGTGAGGAATTTGCCTAATTATGAAGTGCCTAAAAGGAGGACTTCTTTCCCAATTTCCATTTTTACATGGATCAAGTCCCCCTCATTACAACCACCACTGAATATCTCACGTGCTGATTTCTTCAATATATATATATATCAGTAAATTTTTTAACCAATTACCGATACTTTATTTTTTTGAAAGATTAATTTAACGATGCTTCTACAAAAAGTGTTGGTGAATTTTCAAGTATAACGACGCTTTTAATAATGTCACTAAAAAGTTCCATATATTATGTTTTTGCTGCTGTGGGGGCTTTCCAGTGATATAATTTCTTAGACATGAATCATTTTACACCAAGGGCGGAAATAAAAGTTTATATTTGAAGAGACGAAAAAATGTTGAATAATTTTCATATAAAAGATCAACTTGATTGACATAATAATAATAATAATAATAATAATAATAATAATAATAATAATAATAATAATAATAATAATAATAATAATAATAATAATAATTGATAAGTCTTAGATTGTTAGAACTAATAAGTAAAGGGAAATTGGGGTCAATTTTATCTATAATTACTGAATTTATATCTAGTCGCCCAAAAGTAATTGATTTATTTTTCATAACTTAAATGTCACTAAACTTATCAATTTTTTGTAGAAAAATTATCTTAATCGATTTTCGGCGATTACTTTTGTTGGAATGCTAACGTGGCACGTCACGTCATATGTTTGAAAATACATGACACGATACATTAGCAGTTACGTCACTCGAAGAGGCCACGTGTGTCCAGTAATATAATGTGACGTGCTGACGTATCGTGTGATGACCTCTTTCGGTGACGTGGCTGCTCACATGTTCTGCCACGTGTGTTTAGTCATATGGCGTGACATGCCATGTCAGCATTCCGACAATAATTATTACCGAAAATCGATTAAAATAACTTTTCTGTAAAAATATGATAAGTTCATTGATATTTAAATCGTGAAAAATAAGTCAGTTACTTTTAGACGATTAAGCGTAAATTCAGTGATCATGGGTGAAATTGATTCAGCAAAATAGACTGAAAGTCAACTGTGCCGATCTGTTGGTCAAGACAAATCGATATGCAAAACAGGCAAAGACTAATCCCTGAGGTGTAAGTATTAGCACTCTGATGCTTAAGTAAGAGAATGTAAAGAGAGAAAGTATAATGAGAGAGTAACTATATGAGCAATACCTTGTTCCTGAAATCTATCTATCTATATATTTGAATATTGGATCTTGAGTATCTACAGTTGGCAGTTTTAGATGTTTGATATGACGTCTTACAAAATATGAATTGCGTAACGCGATAGGCGGAGTGGTGTATATAGATCGGACATTAAATTCGATTAAACTATCCTGATACATATCAGTACAAATGATTGATCAGCTGATAAGTAACGATTGGATCTAAGTCAGCTTGGATCTGTAATTATTTTGCCGGACTTGAGTATGATAAATTGAGTATTATTATTATTTACAATTACGATCATTTCAAAAGCATTGTCTATGTCTGGGTCTCTATAACGTAGTGTCGGTTAAATGAAGTGCTAGAATATGATCTATTGAATCCCCTTAAATGCATATACTTGCGCCACGACGACGGCTTTTATCATTAGCTAATTCTAATGGAATTTGACGAAAATTTAAGGCCATTTTCATGTTTGCACGGACGGAAAAGTAATTCGGCACGGAAAAAGAAAAAGAAAAAGAAAAATAAAAAGCACCATTAATGAAAAGTAATATAATGTAAACATTAAGGGTGCGGTTAATATTCCAGTCTTTTCATTATTTTGCTGAAATCTTTTAGAAACATGAATGTAGCGTTTGTTTTCTTATTGTCGCCAACATGCAAAATAACTTTGGCAACCATCTTTTATGTTACAATAAAGTTATTGAAAGCACAAATCAAATTTCCTCGCTATTTTATTCATTTCAAAGATATTTTTTTCTTGGATATATGCCTCCTTTTATTTTATTTTATTTATTAATTATATAACTTATAGTTTTTTTTAAATGGTATTTCTTTTGAAAATATTTAAAAATCTGATACAACAGTAAAAATACTTCGAAATCTAGTGTGATAGAAACTGGCAGTTCCATCGCCGGTATTTATCATACCAGATTTTGAAATTTTTTTATTGTTGCATCAAATTTTCAAATACTTTCAAAAAATACACCATTTTCAAAATACCCCTAACTAATATGTATACTTTTATTTTATTACTGATGTTGAAAAGAGTTTTTTGTATGTTTATATTCACTGTATTTTTAATTTTTTTCTTTTAAAATTTCTCCACCTTATTCCTTTATACGGTTCAATATAAATGTGAAAAGCATAAACCTGTTACTAATGTCCGTACAATATTGAAGTTGTTAAATGCTTTGTCAAAAAAAAAAAAAAGGTCTCATAAAATGTTTCATGTTTGCATGCAAAAAATCAAAATTGAGAATTTCAGTAAGATAACAAGGTAAATTTTATTTTGAAGAGTCTGCACTTTGAAAATATTTTATATTAAATTTTTTTACAAATTTTTTTAGTAGATATTTATATTTTAATATAAGAAATTGATCAAAAGTCTTAAAAAGAGTGTTGCTATACCATTGGTTGTTAATGAGAAAAAGAAATTAGTCGATGAGGATTCTGGTGAGGATGAAGAAAAATCTTCCGAGAATAGTTGAAGTGTAGATAGCACTGAAGAAAAGGAAGAGGAAAAGGAGGTTGCGAAAGAAGAAGAAATAGGGAAAACAACTGAAAGTGATAAAAATGCAAACATGAAAACTAGTATGAAAGCAGAATCTGAAGGGGTTGAATAACAAGCAAGGAAAGAGGCAGAAGAAATGGGAGAACCTAGTTAGAAGATGGATTGAAAACCTAAAGCTTTACCATGGCTAAAATTATGGAAAATCATAGGAGATTTGCATTCTAATATAGGGGATCTTGCTAAATAGACTAAAGAGATATTTGCCAATGCTGAATACAGAGAAAAAAATTCATCTTTAGTGGATCCCATTCCTCCTTCATCACCCTCACTTGCTCTTGTTCCCAAACCAACACCTATTGCTGTTCGTAGATCCATGAGATTAATTGTCAATTACAAGTTCAAACCCACTCCTAAACCTGGAAAAATTGGCAGTAGCACCCATCCTGATGACATTGAGTGATTTTCATTTGTTTTTCATAGACTAAACATTTCATCTTATTTGTGTTTTAAACTATCTTTGTGTTTGATATTGCTGAATGCTTTTTGCTATATGTTTAAACCTTGGATATTTTGTTAATTTGATTGCCTATTGGTGTTACAAATTTTTTTTGCAAAGTTTGGTGCATATCTGCATCGTTTTCCACTTTTTGTTGATGACAAAAAGGGGCAGAAGAGATGTGTATGATGTGTGTAATTATTACTGATGATCTTTACTGAAGTTTTTTTTATTATATCTTAGTGCCCAAGAGTTTTGCTTCAATAAATTTAATTTGCAGGTTGTTTTGTCATCATAAAAAAGGGGAGAATGTTGGCTTAAGGCCTATATGGATTTTGATAAATAACAAAACAAATTGATGTGTTTGGGCCTTTTAAAGTTTGATGTATATAGGTCTATGAAAAATTCTTAAATTGTGTGTTCTATCTAGAGTAGAACATATCAGAAATTAAGATAAGTTAGGAAATTATTTATAAAACTATTTTCTGAGGATTCACACTTACATTTATTCATTGCATAAAAATAGTTTTTCAAAATCATATCCTAAAACTTAAAACCTTTATTTAAAGATATCTTTTGAAAAGGAAAGAAAGATTGTGAAAACATTTTTTCCTAGCTGTTGAAAACTTATTTAAGGAAATGATTTTTGAATGGATTTCTGAACGTTACAATCGCTTTTAAGGAAAGCATAAAATCAGCTCTTTAACTTATTTTGGAAATGTTTTTCAAATTGTTTTCACACTTAACATCTATTCTGTTTTTGCTATACAATGATGTTGTTTTCAAGTGTTCAAAATATAAGAGAAGCATTTTTTATTTTGAACTTTATATTGCTGTAAGTTTTACTTTATCATTAGCATCAATCACATATTCTCAAATGATTATAGTTTTTAATTATAATCATATGTAGTGAGGTTTATCAAAACTATGTAAGATAATGTGAAGTTAGATTGCTAGGACCTAGAAAAATAAGCTAGCAAGTGTTTGAGTTCTTTTACTTGAAAAAAAGAACTAAGTGTTTTTTTTTTTGTGAAGGTGAATTATAACTTTATATTGAAAAAAATAATCACACAGGGAGGAAGACCAACCCAAACATGAAAAGGTTCAAACGACAATGATAGTCTACTTAAACGATAAGCATCAATATTGTTGGACCTGCTAATCCAAGCCAACTTAATATCTGGCCTTTGAAAAAGTAAAGTTTGACAGTTAGCAACAATAGAACCGAATTCAGAAAAATCTTCTGATTGATTATTAATAGCCAAGGCCAGCTTATGGGCATCCGTAAATACCATGCCATTGCCATTCATAGAAGTTTTGATCCATGATAGGGTTGAGCGGAAAGTTAAACATTCAGCAACTCGAGGGGAGAATAAACCTGGCCAGTGACCTAAAATACCTTTGAGAAAGTGACCCGCATCATCCCAAAAGATTGCACTAAAATCGCTTCTATGATGGTCTTTGAAAACCGATGCATCCACCTTGCATTTCCAATCCAATCCATTCCTATTATCACTCTCCACTCTTACCGCTGTAGACTCATTCAAAGGCAGAAAAACATTATTCAGAGTGTCTTTTGCCAGCTTTCACTCATTGAAGAAGGATAAGGCAGTCGAGATCACCATATGAGGGGCCATTAAATTGTTTTCCCATACCAATCTGTTTCTAACATTCCATAACTGCCACAATATCATGCTCATTTCTTCAAATTTATCTTTGTTGATCAAGCTCGTTAAATTAGATAAAATGTCCTGTAAAGGAAAAATAACATCCTGAACATGTAAATCAAAACTATTCCAAACGTCTTTAGCAAATTGGCAACCAAAGAGAACATGAGAAATGTCTTCTAGTTGATCACAAAGTGAACAGATAGGATCAATAGCAATTTCCCTTTGGGCAAGTCTACCATGTACTGGTAAAGCTTTACGAAGAGCATGCCATAAAAAGTTTTGTACTTTTGGTGGGATATTTAGACTCCAGACATATTTCCAAAAGTTATTTGACATTGGCCTAACACCCTTCGTACACCAATAAGCCACTTTATACCCGATTCTAATCATATAACAACCCTGCTTGTCATAGTGTCATATTAATCTATCCCTCCTATTAAATTAAGGCAACGAAATTTTCAAACTCTCATAGGCATCATCAACCCCACAAAACTCCATAACCCTATCAACATCCCACTCATTTTCTTCGTTTTTCAGAAATGCACAAACTCTAACATCATCCTCAATGAAGTCAGTACCCTCCCCTATAAAAAAATTTCCTTCCCTAGGAATTCAAGGATCCTTTTTGAAGAAGATCAATTGTCCATCTCCCACGCTCCATCTCACACCCTTGTTAAGGATGACTCTAGATTGTAGAATACTTTACCAAGTGAAGCTTGGATTAGATCTCAGCTGTGCTTAAAAAATGTCCCTATTTGGAAAATATTTGGCTTTGAAAATGTGATATGCAAGAGTAGTCTTAGTCGATAACAAGCGCCATCCTTGCTTACCTAGCATAGTTAGGTTAAAACAGTGTAAGTCTCTAAAAACCCATTCCACCCGCTTCTTGCCATTACACATATTGTCCTAAGCCAACCAATGCAGGTTCCTTTCCCCAATACCCTTTTTAGCCCACCAAAAAAAGTTCATTATCTTCTGAAGCTCCTCATAAATAGAGATAGGCAACATAAAAATAATCATACAATAAGTAGAAATTGCTTGAGTTACTGATTTTAATAATACCTCTTTTCCTGCTCTAGAGAGAAACTTGTTACTCTAGTTTGAAATTCTCTAACTCATTTTACTTTTCAAAAAACCAAAGATAGCACTTTTATTGTGTCCAATAAGAGAGGGGAGACCCAAATAGTGCCCATGGTTAAGGGGATCATGTACCCCCAAAATATCAAAGATCATATTCCTATCTATCGAGGAAACATTGGGGCTGAAAAAGATCCCCGACTTTTGGAAATTAACTGACTAACTAGATGTTTTTTCATACTTTTGAAGGATTCCCTTAATCATACTGCTCTCCTCTCTAATGACTTTAAAAAAGAAAAGAGAGTCATCAGCAAAAAATAAGTAGGAAACTCGAGGTCCCCTCACGCTAAGTCTACTTCCTTGGATGAAACCCTTTCTCTCTGCATTCCAAAGTAAACAAGATAAACCTTCCGCTCAAATGATAAAGAGGTAGGGGATATGGGGTCACCCTGCCTAAGACCTCTTCCAAGGATGATAAGCCTAATTTTCATCCCATTAAATTGGAAAGAATATTTCACATTTTTTACACACATCATCATCTAATTTACCCAGCACCTGGAAAAACCCAAGGCCCCCAACATAGATTCCAGGAAATTCCATTCGACTCTGTCATATGCCTTATTGATGTCAGTTTTAAGTGCTACTAATCCTGAACTGCTTGCCCTGTGATTTTTCATGGCATGGATCAGCTCAAAGGCAACTAATACGTTGTCTGTGATTAATCTACCCGGTACAAAAGCATATTGAATTTCAAAAATTATGTTAGACTGGACACCTTTTAACCTATTTGTGAGTACTTTAGACACTATTTTGTATAGCACATTACATAAAGCAATCGGCCTAAAGTCATTAATAGATTCAGGGTTATCAAATTTAGGAATAAAGACTATAAAAGTTTCAATAAGGGACTCAGGGAAAATACCATCATACAACCATTGTTGACATCCTGCTATTACATCTTTGCCAATGATACTCCAAAATTTTTGGAAAAAAGCTGGGTTTAGATCATCTAGGTCTGGCAACTTGTCTAGGTGCATTTGGAACACTGCATCTTTAATTTCCTGTTCTGAGAAAGGTTTCACCAGATTTGCATTTTCAGCATCCGAGACTCTTCTATCTACTATTTCTTTGATCCAAGAACATTCTGTACCGTTGCTTTTAAACAAGTCCAAAAAATACCCTTGCACCATACCATGAAGCTCTTCTCTGCTATTCACCCATTCACCCTTATTATTTTTCAAAGCAATAATAAGGCTCTTCTTTCATCGGGTATTAATTTAAGCATGGAAAAATTTAGAATTACGGGCCCCATTTTTCAACCAAAAGACCTTGTCCTTTTGTTTCCATTTGACTTCTTTTTGCTCTAAAATACCGTTATACTCTACTTTTAGATTGTTAAAGTAGTCTGCATTATGAACAGAGCCATTTTTAATATGTTGTGAAAATAGCTTTTCAATTTGTCTTTTCCTTTCATACACCATCCCATTTCGCATTCTACCCCATTTATTCAATGAGGAACATCAAGCTTCCTTCCTTACCATAACATCGCTATCACCCGAAATTAGCCAACTCTGTTTTACCACATCAACTACATCATGTAAAGAACTAAATGTTTTAATTCTTTTACTTGGAAAAAAGGATTAAGTGTTTTAGAATTTTTCACTTGGCAGAAAAACTTGGGATAGTTATTCATGTAAAGGCTTTTGACTCTTGTCCGTCAAATAGAGTCACCTTAGAAAAGAAATAACTCTTAAAAAAAATTGTCTTAAGGAGAGGATATAAGCAATAGTCGAACCTTTATAAATCACGGTGTCAAATATCTCTATCTCTTTCTCTTTCTTTTCTTTCGTGTTTTATTCAATTTTATATTTTATGCATGTTTCGTGTTTTATAGAACAGAGTGTTAAATTTCTATGTGTTCAATCACGAAATTTACATGAATATGTGTATAAAATTGACCAAGCTTTAATTGATCATTTAATTCCCTTAAGGTTCATCTATGCATATATATTTATTATAGAAAAGGTTGAACAAAAGTATATTGAGTAATATTTATAAAATAAATTTATATTGACCTGAATACACTACAAGAAAATGCTAAATTAGCAACGAAAAAATAGCAAAGAAATTAATTAGCAACAGAATACTAATTACCGATGGAAATAAAATTATGTTGCTAAAATCAGTGGGAATTTTTTGTTTTAGCAACGAAAATGGAAAATCGTTGTCTTTCGTTGTTAAAGATGGAGGAGACTTTTAGCGCTAAAATTTTGCAACGGAATATTGATACCGTTGTTAAATAAGGCACCAGTAAACCACATAAAAATTTTGCAATGGAATATAGCAATGAAAATAAAAACTGTTGCTAATTTAGCAATGGAAATGCAATTTCGTTGCTATTCTATTGCTAATTTAGCAACGAAAACCACATTTCGTTGGTAAAATACCAACGAAAATCATTTCCGTTGCCATTGCTAAATTCCTGAAACCTTGGCCCTTGAAACTTTTCATTTGAGCAGGACAAAAGCGCGTTATTCAATTCACCGTAATTTATACTAATAAAACATAAGAGGGAGAAAATTAAAAAAAATCACAGTTTCTTATGCTTTTCGCCCTCCTTTCTCCCTCTGGCTCGACTTACCCCGTCGCATCCTTCACCATAAGGCACGACCATGGCTAGCATCTCAATCAACAGATAGTTGCATCTCTCTTTCATTTTTTTCTCTATGCCTCTTCAGCATTTTTTAGTCCTTTTTTTCTTTTTTTTTTCTCTTTGTATCTATTTCTCTTTTTCTAATTTTCTACGATTCGTCGTTGTCTACATTCTACAATTGCAGGTCTTCAATCGCAGTGGGATGAAAAATTTGAGCTATTATGAATTTACACCAAGAATATGCACGAGGATATGCAATCCCAAGTTTCATGAAGCAGCGTAGAAGCCTTGCCCCTAAACAACATTTTGATTTTTCTTTTTTTTTTCAATTCAGGTATCTTCCCATTTCTCCCTTTTTTTCCTTGATTTATGAATTAACTTACCAATTTATCAGATTGATTTGGTTGGTAGACAGAATTTGGGGTTTTCATTAAGACATTGTACATTCCTAGATTAGCCGAGATCTCTAATCTCTTCATTCTTAAAGCCAACTAGAGTTGCACCGAGGTCACTATTTACTCTAAAGCTTTTGTTTCTTGCTGCTTTGATTTATTTGCTATAAATGTCCATATATATGTGTGTTTAGGAATCTGCAAAAGGAGCAGTGGAGATAGCACGTAAGCATTTCCCAGGAGTGGAATCTAAACTGATCTAAATTGGAAGGAAAAGTTATGGTTAAAAAGGATTTATTCACCTAATCAAAGCTATCAAAGTTGACTAACTTCGTTAATGAACTCCGAGTTGCTGGTCAGAATGGGGACTGGATTTCTTATGTTTTGCATATGCCTTGGCCATGGATGTCATCATAGTTTTCTAGACATAAGATTTCTTTTGAAGTTCAAAGCTATTGTTAAAGATGATTTGGAAAAAAAAATAGTTTTGTTAATGCAACTTATTTGATATCATCTTTTATGTAGAATGCAAGATCTAATGCAGAATAGTTGAGTAGTTGGTTTAATTTGTTTGTGCTTCCTACAAAGTTTCTAGTTTTTTATTGATTCACTCCATCATTCTACTATTCTAATTGTAATAATTAAAAGATTAAAATAATTTTTAGCGACGGATGGCACCGCCGTAAATTTTTTTATTGGTGGGTGAATTTAGCAATGGAAATTACAATTTTTGTTGCTAAATTTACCAACAGAAAATATTTTCCGTTGGTAATTTCGACCAATTCACAAAATTGTAATTTGGTGGATTTTGCAACGGATTTTGAATTCTATTGATAAATTTGATTTCCATTGTTTAAAAATAACAACTGTCAAATTTGCAACCACTCCTTTCATTGCTAATTTTGATTAGCAACAGAAAATCAATAATTTTCGTTGTTAATCGAATATTTTCTTGTTGTAATATATGCATTTGTAATGCCTTGATATAATAATTTGTTTTATACTGTATTCACCCAATCTAGAGTCTATTTAGGACTCACAGTAGAGACATTGATGATCATTTTCTGGCTGAATCAATGCTGAGTTATGTGGACGCATATGATATTAATCTTATTAAACAGTCAATAGTTAATAACCCTAGCCAAAAACATATATATATATATATATATATATATATATATATATATATATATATATATATATATATATATATATATATATATATATATATATACAGTAGCAATTTCTGTTTGATTTTTTCATTTAAATTGGTATTTTATAATGATTTTGCAGATAGATTACTCAAAGACTCATTGGCTTTTAAATACGTGGGGCTACCTAGGTGCTGATGCTGCAATGAATTTCATTATTGGTGCGTTTAGGGAGCATCAATGGAATATAGTTTCCAATTTTCATTACAAAATTGTATCCTCTCTTGTACTCACTACATATCTACATTATCCCTATAATATTAAAATATGAAGCTCTTTTGTTCTTGTATAATAGAGCTTTGTAATATAATAAAATAAGATATAGTTTGATTCCAACTCTTCAATCAAATAAATCTTATTTTTCTTTTAAAGTTATTTGCATTATAGAGTGCTTAAAAGTATAATTGAATGACAAAAATCTTGATATTATTTTCCTCTAAATTATGTAAAGTGAATAATAATTGACAATCTCAAGATTGTCAAAATGAGAGGAAGATTGGCCAATTGGGGCAAAAATGCCGTGGAGAGCGTGAAATAATAGGATCCCAGTCAAGCCGGGCATGTGAAATTCGATACTTAAGTTAGTATTTTGCCAAAAGCTTCTTGTGAGGAGTTAAAGGAAAAATAAGATTTCGTACCTCGTAGCTTGAGGATTTTGGGCGACTTATATGAGGTGTGACCTGTTACGATAAATGCGCTAAAGGAGCTTGCTAGGCACTTGATGATGGTGTCAATTTCTCTAATACAGCCAAAATTCTTATCAGACCGATTGGATTGGCAGCATATTAACAGGATTGACAAGGAAACTCGCACTTATCGGATGGAACTTCCATTGTGCGAGTCAAATCTAAATCTTGTTTTGGCCCTTATGGTAATTTCGGGTATTATCAATAATGAATATATTGTATTGAGTGTTTTAGAAATTCAAGTTGTACATAAAATTAAATATATCCAGGATCAAAATCAATCATTAAACGAATATAAATTTTTAGTTTTACTTATTTTTTCTCTGAATTTGAAAATTTTTGTTGTATTTTATAGTTTAGTTTACATGATTAGTGATTTTCTTGTTTCTTTTATCATTGTAATTCATCTGAAACTTTTTTTTTTATGATTTTATTATCGTCTGAGTTAATTTAGTTGATTTTTTTTTTGTCAAATTTAGTTGATTTTTGTGATCTCTGATTAATCTAGCATTTGAAAAAAAAAATTATATTTACTAATTTATATCAAAACATTAGTATGCATGCTATGATAATTAGTTTGTACATAAATACTAGTAACAAATAATCATAAAATAGAAACAATTATGTTTAGCTATGGGTGATAATACATTTACGAAAATTGCAAAACTATACACAATATAAATCAAACAATTTATAATAGGCTTGAAATTATTTAGACTATAAAGTGAGGATGAGGAATCTGATAATTGTTCGAGCCTTATCCCAATTAGGCTTGAGTCCAAGAGCTTAACTTTCATAGAAACAGAGACAATACTGATGCTCATTTTCTAGCTGAATCAATGCTGAGTTATGCGAATGCAGATGATAGTAATTGATGATCATTTTCTAGCTGAATCAATGCTGATTTATGCGGATGCAGATGATACTAATTGTATTAATTAAACAGCCAAAAAATAATATATATATATTTGCAATTTCTGTTTGATTATTTTCATTTAAATTAGTATTTTATAATGACTTTGCAGATAGATTACTCAAAGGCTCATTGGCTTTTAAATCCTTGGGGTCTACCTACGTGCTGGTGCTGCAGTGAATTTCACTATTGGTGCGGTTAGGGAGCATCAATGGAAATATAATTTTCACTTTTCATTACAAAATTTTATCCTTTCTTGTGCTCACTGTATATCTACATTATCCCTATAATATTAAAATATGAACCTTTTTCTCTTTCGTTCTTGTATAATGGATTTTCGTAATATAATAAAATAAGATAAAGTTTGACTCCTACTCTTCAATCAAATAAATCTGATTTTTCTTTTAAAGTTATGTACATTATACAGTGCTTAAAAGTGCGAATGAATGACAAATTTTGAAATTATTTTCCTCCAAATTATGTAAAGTGAATAATAATGAATATATATTATAATAATATTGAGTAATTTAGAAATTCAAGTTGTACATAAAATTAAATATATCCAAGATCACAATCAATCATTTAACGAATATTAATTTTTGGTTTTACTTATTTTTCTCTGAATTTAAAAATTTTTGTTGTATTTTATAGTTTAGTTTACATGATTAGTGATTTTCTTGTTTCTTTTATCATTGTAATTCATATGAAATTTTGTTTCTTATGATTTTATGATGATCTTAGTTAATTTAGTTGATTTTTGTGATCTCTGATTAATTTAGCATTTGATAAATAAAATTATATTAACTAATTTATACCAAAACATTACTGTGCTTGCTATGATAATTAGTTTGTACATAAATACTAGTAACAAATAATCATAAAATCGAAACAATTATGTTTAACTATTGGCGCTAATACATTTACGAAAATTGCAAAACTATACACAATCTAAAGTTTAAATCAAACATTTTAATATTTCATACAATTTAGATATAGCAAATTTGCATAATATTATATAGGGCCCCAATATTAATGTGAGCTTGATTGGATCTTATGTTCAAGATTTTTTCAATTATATGTGTTTATTTGTTTTGGGTTTCAAGAAGAGTGAGATTTTGTTCAATTTAAGTGAAAAATGAAGATAAAATCAATATTATATATATATATATAATATTTTTACTAAATATTTATATTATTGCAGCAGAGTAAAAGTTTTAATATAGCATGGGTAAAAATATTAAATTTTTAAAATCAAATCAAAGTATGGATTTATTATCAGTTGAAGGCGAAAAATAGATTAACATATTATTTTTATTTTGTTATATTAATTTTTACTATTTGTATATTCAATATTTATACAGATTTCTATTTTTAAAGAAAATTAAATTATTAATAAAATTTCTATCTTTTTTATATATCAATTTATTATTTATATTATATTTTTAATTAAATATTATTATTATTATTATTATTATTATCTGATTAATTAATTAATTAATAAAAAATTTATAATAATTTTTATTAAACTTATAAGTTGGTCTAAATCCGTCCAACCTATTTGCATATTGATCTATTTATTACTTATATTTTTTTACTTATTTATGACACATCCAAATATAATTCGTCCATTAATGACCCAATCTAATTTCGCTCAATCCGTCCATTTGTCGCCTGTATATTGGGGTTTGAATTTTAATGTGCCATATAAAAAGCAAGCAGACTTAAACAAATCGGGTTGGAGCCGTTTCAAACCCTGCCAAAATCATTCTAGAACACAACCAGGAAATACATCCTCTATGGCCTAGTGCCCCAAAACCTTCAAACAACCTGCTGGTCAGAGAAAACAAAAAACCAGAGCTTACAAGACAGAAAACATGGCAAAATGACAGATCAACCGGTGTAGGCAGGGAGAGAAACAAGAGCAGCAGAGTAAAAGGAAATAAAAGAGAAAATTCACCACCCTAGAGCAACAAAGGCAACCATATACTGACAGCAATTAACAACCAGCGAAATAACATTCAAATCACCCAGCTCCACAACCCGTAATTCATAAAAAAGAAAAAATATGAGCTGCTCCAACCTGTCAGGTGCTAGAATAAATCAGTACATTGACCACCAATGATAGGCCGCCTGCTAATTGATCCAAGCAACTAAATCGGACTCTCTAGACGATTCTTTTTTGGCCAAATTGTCTGCGAAGGGATTACATTCCCCATTATAAACAAACAAAACCTTTTTAATTCTGTAGATATAGTTGCTGATCTCGTTAAGAACACTGCATAACTTCCAAGGCCTATCTTCCACCGAGCCTTGCAACCATGAAACAGCAGTTAGAGAGTCTAGTTCGAACCAAACTTCCAGGTCCTGAGAGATATACTATAATAAAATTAAACATTAGAATAGCTGTAATTATTGTATAGCACGTGCTATACGATTTGAGTATGATTGAAAAAACGATGTATGAAAAGGGTCATATATTAGAGGTTCAATCATCTTAATGCCATAATTAAACTTGTTAGAAAACAAAATCAATCAAACTATAAATTGTAACATGTTTCATATAACATTGTTTAAAATAAAATTTTTTAAAATTCTAATATCCATGAAGTTCATTTAACATAATGTTTGAAAAATACAATTCAAACATAATAATGTATAAATTATAATTTATATAATATTTTTATTTTCTACCATTCATTATAATCACGATAAATATTATTGTTTTAAGTTCTATGCATTAAGTATTTACATCGAGTATATTAATATAAAAAAAAAACAGCTCATACTAGGGAAGCTAATAAAAAATAAAGAACAAGAGATAAAGTCAAGTTTGAAAGATACAAAACTTGATTTAAGAGAAAAAAAATATCTTCACTTTATAAAGTTTTAGAAATTAAAATCAATAAAAAGGAAAAATTCTGCCATACTTTCTGATCATATTCATATCATTTGAACTTGATATAATTCTCTTACCCCAAAACCTAATTTAAAGCAAAAATTCAGACTTATTTCAGTCATCATATCAGTCCCATCCGATCAGACTTATAGGACATGTCATGTCATATCTACTAACATATATGATCAACCTGACAGGACATTACCTTATCAACTATCCTGAAACACGCCGCTTGTCATGCAGAGTTAGTCCACTCACTGCTTCAAGCTATCTCTGGACACTCAATTGACTAAATATTAGATCCAAATATGCACTATAAATAACTCATAATTTTTAAATTCAGGTACATTGGTCTTGAAACCTTCTTTATCTAGATTATCTCTCTAAATTTTACCAACTTAATTTTCGGATGCTCATATCCTAACCACCCGAGCAGTTATTTTTGCAGGTCTATTTAGCTTTACTGATCAAATCGAATTACTTTTCCATCCAATCTCACTTATTTTTGATATTTCAAGATTTATCGTTTTCAAATTGTATATCAATTTCAATTTAAAGTTTAAGCAATTTTGTTATTTTGACAAATTTAATATTATAAATTTTAACATTTTTTTAAAGATAAAAAAGCTATGAATTTTTAATGCATACGTAGTAAGTTTATATATTTTCAATCAACTTACTATAAATTATTCTATTATTTATCAAGAATTTCATTATTTTTTTAGTGGCGAATTTAAACCGGATATATAATAGCAATAACAATTTTGACAAGTAAGCATATTCAATGAGAAAATATATACAATTTTTATTATTTTAAAGACAAAATTTGGCTCAAAATATATTTAAAAAATAAATATATGTTATTTTTAATACATTAAAAATTAATTTAGCCATTTTTCCGAAATTTTTCATGAATATAGTCTTTACCAAAAACAGAAAGGCGCAGTAGCTAACGAATGGAGAATTCGAGATTCAACATATCACCACGTGCTTTATTTGGTGATGGAAGCGACTTGAGTACAGGCTGTCTCATTGCCAAGTGGAAGAAATTGAGAGAATGAAAATTTTCTTGCATAAGCTTCATATGCTTTTTTATTTATTTATTTTTTTGTATGTATAAAGTTAATGATAAAGTGCATATTTGAATTGTAACTATTTTTTAATAAGTATTTTTAAAATTATAAAAAAGAGTTATTCAGGTTTGATCCAATTCATTTATATTAATTTCGGGTTGAGTTATTCGAATTACAAATTAAATTGGAAATCATGCAAATTTTTTTAAATCAAAATTTAATTTAAATTTTTTTTCAACTGAATCAAGCTGAACCAATATGTTTCGGATTAAAATTTATCTTTTAATACAAACTTATGCAATACTACTATTAGTTTTAGAATTATAAAAGGAGACTTAGCATAAAAATTCCCTCCGAACTAACTTTAAAAATTATAAGTCATTATAAATTTAAACTTTGGATGGCCGCTATTACTCTTTAAATTTTATTAAATTGAATTTCTTTATTTCTCTAAATCACTGCTGTAATCAGTTATTGTTTATGCACGCAACCATAAACATATAATAAATGTTACTAAGTTAATAATTATTACTGAAAAAATAAATATTAAATAAAAGTTAAAATAATATTTACCTTCTGCATGTCGTTCATTATAGTCAATCCGAAACCCTCACGTAGATCAAGCTCTTTCTCAAGGATCTCTAAAAACCAAGTCCAATTGAACTTGTTCTCTTTAATTACTCACTATAGCAAACACAATCAGATACATTTGGTTTATTGCATCCATGCCAATTGCAGTCAAGAGCATGCCTTTCACTTTTGTTTTCAAGACGCATCCGTCTAGACCAATTATTGGCCTGCATCCTGCCTTCCACCCTCACTTGCATGCCTCAAAGCAAATAAGCATTTTCTGAAAAACTCTTCTACCTTTTTCAGCCTTGCTCCTTGACAATTCTATTCTTATATTGCTGCCCGGATTTGTCTCAATTAACTCATTTCCATATGCTTCAAGAATTGCAAAATCATCCTTATAGCCCCTTTGCATTTCATTTAGAATCATTTTCATATATCTCTTGCACTTATCAATTGACACATGCGCTCTAAATTCTTTCTCCAATTCAAATTGCATCTTTCTAATCATAGTTTTTGGATTCTCCTGTATTCTATCTCTCCACTGTTCAGCAATCCACTTTGTAGTAACTCTTATATTTTTGAAGATTCTGTAACATCTATGTTGCATGCACAAAGTTTTAATTTTCAACCCCGGTCTCTCTTTCTCTTTTGCTGCATAGAATAAAAAGGGGCATTTATCCTTTACGCATTTCACCCTAATCCTGCTAGAGTCATTATTAACCATCTTGAAGTCTTTCCCAGTAGTCACTACCTATCCAACCAAGGCATTCCTAACAGCTTTACATTTTCAAAAGTCATCCCTTCTTTTTAAAATATGCTTTCTCTTTTTTTGGATCGTACCTAACTCTCTTTTTTGTTATACTGGATTTCACTTCTCTCTCATTCACTACTTCACCTAAATCTATTTTCTCTTCACTTTTATATCCCAATGATGAATCACTATATGTTTCTTCTATATCACTATCAGAAAAGCTTTCACTGCCATCCACACTTTCAATTGAATCATCACTACTACTATAATGGGAATTTTCACTATCACTACAAAAAAAATGCTAATTATGTCCGTCGCTAAATTAAATTAGCGACGCTGCACGAACAATCGCTAAAAGTCCAGTCGCGAATGTACTAGCGATGGAAATCAAAATTAGTCGCTAATTTATATTTCATCGCTAATTTTTTTCGTCGCTAATTTATATTCATAATTAGTCGCCTAATTATAATAATAATTTTTAGCGACGAAATTTTCCATCGCTTATTATAAATTTAAGGTAAAAGTTAGCGACGAAATTTTTGTCGCTAATTATTTGTTAAATTCTAATGTTTATGCAGTAGCGACAGTTTCTGTTGCGAATCCGTCGCTAAATTATTGTATAATTTAAAATTTTCTTTTAATCTATTTTTAAATTTTCATCCTGTACACTGTAAATAATAATCTTATATTACAAAATTCAAATATAATAGATGCAAATATAAATAACAATCTTATATTTTCATATATATAATTTATAATGAATTCATTACAAATATACAGTTAACATAAAAAACAATATATGAAACGAAATATTGTTTATACAATCAATTTCCCTAAAATTAAAAACAAAGTAAATCTTTACAATTTCCTATCAAATATAGAATTATCTCCTAACTAATATTATTATAGTAATATGCCCTAAGCCTAAATACAGTCCCTCTCCTCGTCTTCCTGCTGCAATAATGGAGTCAACAAGAAACTAACCGAATCCATGGATGCAATAATGGACACCACACACATAACAAGAGCCATTTTCCATTTGAAGATACTGCACAAAGTATAGAACATTATTTTAGATGTTTTCGCAAATAAGTAAATTATAATAAATACATTCTATTAGAGAGCAAAAACCAAAGCAAATACTTAAAAGTAAATCCAAGCTCAGGTCATGAAGCTTACAAGAGAAAACACAATAACCAGTAATATTTGCACCACTAAATCAAGACTAGAAAAATTGTCATGTAAATATCAACAATTTATTTCATGAACATCTCATACACAATAAAACAAAACACCAAGTCATGAACTTTAAGCTTCTGAAGGACAATACAATGGATGCACGTACACAAATACAACCAGTGGACAGCAATATTTAGGACAATGACACATATACTGAATGTAACAACACAGTAAAACTAAACACCAAGTCAGCCAAAATTGTATAGAGAAAAAAATCAATTAAATCTCCGTTAATCTTCAAAGAGATTCACTTGTTAGGCCCGAATTTAATAAAGGTATATTATATTTCACATTGGCTACTTCAACCATTACAAAAATGTATTATCCTTTATATATAATGGTTTCGAAAATTCTCACCGTCGTGATTTCTCAACTGATTAAAAAATTATCTCACCATCTTCCATCAGCAAGACAATTTCCCAAGTCAACTCATGAATTACATGATATATAATTTAACATGAAGTAAAATAAGAGGAAGTGATATATGAAAAATAATAAAAGTAATCAATTTTCCACATAGAAGATACAAGAAGTATATTTTCTGGCTTCAAGTCAGTATGAGTTAGGCGTAAATCATGCATATATGCCAAATATGATAATCATAGGAAAAAAATTATTATAACAAATGCAAGCTATCCGTGGATAAAAATAGACTGCAATGAACATAGATACTGATCAGGACAGATGAGGAAAGTGATAAAACATAAGCCAAGAACTATCCACACACATGCCACAGATTCCAAAAGCCAAGAACATACCACTTTATCTTAATATCATATTAATCAACAGCAGAAATAATGCTAAACCTCCTTTTTACTCAAAGTTACAAGAAGTCTGTTTGCAGCAGTCCTTGTGAGAAAGAAATATGAGAACCTTAATGGTGCATTTATTAATAATATACAGATGGAGAGAATTAATATCAATAGAACTACATCATGTAAATATCAGCAATTTATTTCATGAACATCTCATACACAGTAAAACAAAACACCAAGTCATGAACTTTAAGCTTTTGAAGGACAATACAATGGATGCACGTACACAAATACAAACGTTTACTAACATCACCAAAGTAGCTTTGGATACATTTGAATGGTAAAACTGATTCTAATTCATTGAAATGTCTCATGTTCAAACTCTTTGCTAGCCCAAGCTGATATTTCATTTGAGGCTCATGCAGGAATCAAGAATTTAACTAGATCTCACAAATCCAAATATATCCATTTTATAAGATGAACTAGTGCTTGACAGCAATTTCTTTGGATAAATGATGAAGTGTTTGCCCAATTTTGACATGCATTGAGAAATAACATACTAAAGAACAGGGAATAGTCAAAACAATAATTGTTAAAGAGGCTAAAATTTCAATGGTGAAACTCATCTAACATTATGAGAACTAAAATTTTTCTCTAATAAACAAGGGCAGAACTTAAGTACTTAGCATCAGCTACAAGGAATGCAATCCATTTGATTAACAAGAAGACAATTCTTCAAGGAACAAAATGAAAAATATAATACAACAAATGGTATTTCTCGAGCAAAATCTCTTTGGCAATTTGATGAATAAACCATCGAGCATGTAGTCTGCCACAATAAGATAGCTCTGATGATTATGCATATAACTTAAATGCATGAATAACCAGAACAAATCCACATTCAAACCTGAAACTATTTAAACCCTTGAATCTCAACTCAATTGCTGCTTTCTAGATCAAACTGTATTATTGAATGCCATTGCAATCTGAATGTGCAGAGTCAAGCCAGAAATTGTAGTCTTAGTATGCAAATGAATAATCCAGATTTTAAAATATTATAGAAAGACAATAAACATGACTACTAACCTTCAGTGTTTATTTGTTGCTTCCTTTATCCATCTGTGCTGCCTTTGGATTTTTTGCAGGGGGTGAGAGATGGGGGAGATGACACGGCTATCAATATGAACTTGCGTCCACTTTTCAGGCCGACTGAAGAGTTGGACCTAAGACCATGAACATGATGGTAAGGTGGAGAAACTCGCTTTTTATTTGGGGAAAATCTTCAAATTGAAGGCAGCGTCTGCTCAAGCCATGTTACATTTGACTGACCTACATTTACTGTTGCAATTATTCAATAGCAAAAGTGCAGATCCTTGTGGGATTTCATAACTAAAAAACCTCTGCAAGAAAATAGTTTCTCGATGTACAACTGTGCGGGGCGACGTGAACACAAGAGGCGGAGAACTGAGCCCTAGGAATCCTTTAATCTCTATCACCACTTTAATCTCAATAAACTTATCTAAATCCTATATTAAACCAACACATGCAATTTCAGGTTCAGATATAGTTCCCATACCTATCAGTCGAAATTGGCTTCAAATCAGTCTGTTCCTGTGCTCGTCGGACCGATCACCGGAGCTTGCCGGAGCCTCGCTGGAGATGCACGATCAGCATCGAAATAGAGTCCATGCTTCCCCAAGCCCGTCGGTGGTGGTCACGCGCTCAATCACCATGTCATCTGGTCGGGATCTGCTAAAAAACCCGCCGACTTCCCCTTTCCCGATCTACACATTGTCGGCGATTGGAGTTGAACGGAGGGTGTCATTGAACTCACCTAACTGCCAGGAGCTCACTGATACAAATGGCATCATTAGTGGCTGTCGCGGTTCGCCGGAGAGAAAGGTGGAGGTAGCTTCGACCAAGAGAGAAAAGGCAGAGAGAAACGAGCTGACGCCATAAGAGACAAGAACGCCGATGATGGAAAGACAACGACGACGGCATGAAGAATCACCAGTGATGGCACTGTCGGAGTAGCGCCGTTGACCGACGCCAGATGGGGATTCCTTTTTTTTTTTTTTTTTTGCGAAATGCACGGGGTATCCTGGATGGGCTCCAACTGTGGAAGGCACCTTTAAGCCCGTACCACACCCTCCTTTGTTTTTTTTTTCTTTTTTTTTTCTTTTATTTAAACTAGCCTTGGTCATAATAATAAAGAATGAAGAGTTCCCTTTTATCTAAAAAAAATTCCCACTCAAATCAATCTTTAAGAAATCAACCCCACTTCTAAATGCATATGCATATTCTTTCCTAATTTCACCCCACACTTATATTCTTTATTTCAATTATACCCTTACAATTTTTTTATACCAAACAATTCATAAATAATTTAATATTATCACTTGCCCTCGTTACTCCAATTCGAAATTCACATATTTTACTAGTCTTAACATTCTGGGGACTAATTTCAATTATTATTATTATTATTAGTCAATAAGAAATTTTAATCTTATTATTATTATTTTAGTTATTTTAATGATTATTATACATTTATTCATTTTAATTCATTGTTATTAGTTCTTAAATTTTGCTTTAAGTTCAAATTATTAATTTAAAATATTTTATTATAATTAATGTAATGTTTTAAATTTTAATTTGTCGATATATAATGTTTAGAAGTTCGAATTTTTAGAAAATTGGTTGAGAAAAAAATAGAATCAGGAGTGAAATGATTGAATGATTTGGAATTGAAGAAAATTTGAATTTTAATGTTAGGATTGGGAATTTGGGAGGAGAAAACTAAATTCTTTTTAAGAAAATAATAATCATTCTATTTTTAATAGTATTTTTGTTTTCTATTTGGTAAGATCTATTTTTAAATTTATGAATTTTAATTTATATTTCTATATTTAATTTAAGTTTCATAAATTGAAAAAAAATAATAGAGTTAATTAAAAAAATTAAATTGTTTAGGCCAATCTACCATCAAAACTATATCATTTTAAATATAATAAGTGTACTCCTAATGTTTGGAAAATCTTTCAATTAATTAAATCCATCTGTCTACAATTTTTTTAATTTTGCTAATTTTATTTAAATATATAATAAAAATGATATCAGAGCGGGAGTTCGAATCTAAAATAGACTTATATTACTCTAACGTATATTTAATGTTTGAATTTAGTATAAATTGAATGTTATTATCTTGAAATGATTTAAAGTGGGTATTTTATTGTATATATACACATCAACCTTCAAATTATACTCACTCGTATAATTTTCTCAATAAATTGATCTTTGTGAACCGATATCAGAAGTATTGCTCACATATTAAAAAGTATTGTTAGACGACTCAAATTTTGGGGCGTTACATAACCATTAAATATATCTGGACATAAATTTATATTTATTATGATAAGTTCATATTTATTTATTTTTTTTAAAATAAGTTAAAATTCAATGAACAACCAATTCTATTTATTTGGATGCTAATTTTCATTTGATTATAGATAATAATGTGATCACACATAATGAATACATAATTTACTAAGATATGTGAAGAAAAAGGTCAATTTCACTAGTTTTAGAAGTAAATTATATTTAGTTAAATATATAATATAATTATACAATTATAATATAATACGATTGCAATCGATAAAATAAAAGTAAAAAATTATAATATCCCTGCAAATTTTCATTATTTTATCTTTATATTTAAAAATGGTTTGATAAAAATATATAATTAAAATTTCTAATAATTTAATATTTGATCGAAATTTTACAAAATAAAAATAAATTATAAAATTTTTTAGCATTATTTTAAATGAGATAATAAATTTTATATTACTATTTTATAAATATTTACTTTTATTAATTTTCATAATGTGATAATATAATAATTATAACAAGTAGTTTATTATTATCAAAAATATAAATTTACTAAATAAATAATTTAAATTTTGAAATAATTGATAAAAAATTATTACCAAATTATAATATAATTTACAAATTTTTGTTTCAAAATAAAATATCAATTTCATATGATCTATATCAAAAATACATGAAATAGCAAAAATTATTTTTAATTTTAATTGCGACGGATTAGCGACCACATATTTTCGTCGCTAATATTTTTAACTGAAATCTAATACAATTAGCGACAAATATTTTCGTCGCTAAATCGTCGCAAAAAGTGGCGCGTTTTTCCCTTCAAAATTAGCGACTAAAATATCCGTCGCTAAATTTTCTAGTACTAATTTTCAAAATAAAAAATTAAAAATATTAGCGACAGTAATTTCGTCGCAAAACACGGTGAGTATTTTTTCCGCCAATAATTATTAACTGTTTATTAATTCCGTCACGATTTCATCGCAAAAAAATGAAAAATAACCTTCCCACGACAGATGTAAAACAGTCGTGAATCCATTGCTAAATTTGCGACGAAAATAAGTCCGTCGCTAATTGATAGTTTTTTTTGTAGTGTATCTTTTCTCTTGCAGCAATGAAATTGTCTGCTTGCTGGCTAGGTTTATCTCCTACTTTCCTTAACTCATTCACATTAGTTGGCCCTGACCCATTTACACTTTGAGGTCCATCAAGATTACTTACATCTCTGTTAATCCCAATTTTATCAAGCATACTTTGGGAAAATACAATAAGGTCATAATGTGAAATTGGAAATAAACTTACATCCCTATTTAAAGGGCCCATACACTCTAATATCTTGCGTACACTAGCATCTCCATCAAAAATAAATAACTCATTATCCAATTCTTTTTCTGATTCACAACAAACTAAGTAAATGAGATCCTTCACTACAAACCTATAAGCAAATTCATAGTAAACATCCCTATAGCTAATTAGATCCGGGTCAAACCCATAAAACACCTCTTTCTTCACATACTAATATTTCAATTTTGTACCAAATTTCTATCTCCCCCCGCCCCTCCCCCAATTAAAATACAAATTAACACTCCCACTGTATTTTCTCCTGCACAAGAAACCATACATAATTTCCATCACACAACAATAATATAGAACCACTTCTACAACACTGTCATCACTTTTTCAACCCCACACACACAATAAAAATAAATATAAAAATAAACTAGCAACAAGTAAAATACAAAAAGCACTACGCACCACAAACACATGGACCACAAAAAGCAAAAAGAAAAATCAATCCAAACATCAACATCAACATGTATAAAGTTATTCATCATTCCCCCAAAAAAGATAAATATCTCATCAATCTCGAAAAAATATAACCCTTAAAAAATTCATTTAGAAAATCGACATTCCACTTACAAAAAAAAAATTAACTTACCTAGACAACGCTTCCTCTTCGTTGGAACCATCGGCTGCCATCAGATCCACAATTGCTCTGTTTCTTCGACCTTTGCTCCTGACATTCCAAGTTCGATATGTTCAGCAACAACTTACAGGTTCTACATTTCAATACTGTTCTACTTACGCTTACCTAATGTCAATCGCTTCGCCGGCCAAACCTCACTGTCGTTTACGAGTTTGCACCGCCGGAGAGAACTTCAAGACAACGTCAATTGGAAAGGAGAACAGCCTTCGATTTTTTGGGGAAGCCGACAACCGCACGAACAGATTGGGTAATTTTTTTACCCTAATTTATCTTAGCACGTGAGGCGCACATGGCACGCCACGTGTCGCTTACGTGTCAAGTCCAAGCTATGTCTTGCCAGCTGGAATGCCATGTGTCACATAACGTGTCACGTTGATAGTTAACTTACGCCGCTAACGGCTCCGTAACGGTGGGGTCACATTGTACCAATTTACAAACAACAGGCTCTACATTGCAAAAAAAAAAAATTAAGCCCTAAATTGCACATTTCTCCAAATTTCAGGGAGTAATTTGCTCCTTATCCCTATTCTCAATCAACTTACTATGAATTATTCTATTTATTTATCAGGAATTTCATTATTTTTAGTGGCAAATTTAAATTGAATATATAATAGCAATAACAATTTTGACAATTAAACATATTCAATGAGAAAATATATAATTTTTATTATTTTAAAGGCAAAATTTGGTTCAAAATATATTTAAAAAACAATTATATGTTATTTTTTAATACATTAAAAATAAATGTAGCCATTTCTTCCGAAATTTTTCATGAAAATAATCTTTTTTTACAAAAAAAAAAGAAAAAAAAAAAGAAAGAAAAAGAGAAAAAAGGCACGGTACCTAACGAATCGAGAATTAGGGATTCAGCAGATCACCACATGCTTTATTTAATTAGTGATGGGAGCAACTTGAGTACAGGCTGTCTCATTGCCAAGTGGAAGAAATTGAGAGCATAAAAATTTTCTTGCATGAGCTTCATATGGGTTTTTATTTTTTATTTTTTTATGAATAAAGTTAATGATAAAGTGCGTATTTGAATTGTAACTATTTTTTAATAAGTATTTTTTAAATTATAAAAAGGAGTTATTCAGGTTTGATCCAATTCATTTATATTAATTTCCAGTTGAGCTATTCGAATTACAAATTAAATTGGAAATCATGCAAATTTTTTTAAATCAAAATTTAATTTAAATTTTTTTTCAACTGAATCAAGCTGAACCAATATGTTTCGGATTAAAATTTATCTTTTAATACAAACTTAAGTAATACTACTATTAGTTTTAGAATTATAAAAGGAGACTTAGCATAAAAATTCCCTCCGAACTAACTTTAAAAATTATAAGTCATTATACATTTAAACTTTGGATGCCACCTATTACTCTTTAAATTTTATTAAATTGAACTTCTTTATTTCTCTAAAACGTCTCGTAACGCAATCAAATTATATTTAATTTTTAAGTTAAAGTTTAAATTGATTTTGTCTAAATATGCCATATAATATTAAAAAGATAAAAAGTTTGTTTTCGCAAAAATTAAAGAATAAAAAATCAACAGTAAAAGATTTTTTTTAATCTTTTTAAGAGAATGGCTTTATAGTGTATATCCCATTATAAAAAATATAAAAATGAAACTTCTTTAATAATTCAACAAGAAGTGGATAGACATATCTATTCCTTATAAATAGACAGGAGGAGAACACTCGTCTCACAAGCAATCTGATTAAAATAATGGGGAGAGCTAAGATGATGGGTTTGGAAATGGTGGTAGTGGTGCTGGGAGTGCTGGCCATGGCTCAGCAGTCTCTGCAAATGAGCTTGAAAAACCCTCTTCATGCAGCAATCGAAAGAGTGAACCAGCGGGGACCTTTCTTCGGTCTTGTTTTGGTCACTGAAACTAATGAACGAGACCTTTTATCCTCCAACGCCTTCTATCCCAGCAATATTCCCCCTCTTCTTGTGGGGGGGGGGCGGTAAAATTTTTCTTTATGATTTCTTAAAAAGTATAATGTATATATGATCCATTACTTCAAAACATTAAGATTTTTTTTTTTTTTTGGGGGGTGATTAGGAAGAGTATTCCATGTTGGGATGATCAAGGATGTTGGTGTCATTTACGTTAGAACTGAGAGAGGATCGGTAAGAAAACTGTATTTATAATTATTTTTAGAGCTGTTTTATTTGTCAATTAATAGAGATTATACTAACTAGTATGGTCTTGGAGTGTGAAGATAAATGCAGCTGCAGCAACAGAAGTGCTAGTAGACACATTTAACGTAGTAGGGATCGTTCATTATGGAAGTGCTGGAGGAGTTAACAATTCATTGCTTCCTGGTGATGTTGTTGCTCCATCTCACCTTGCTTTCACTGGTGCATGGAAATGGAAGGTGAGGTACTTTTAAATATTAATTAATTCTTTACTGCCTTTTCCTTCTAAATAACAATAATTTTGTTTATGTAAATAAATAAATAAATAGCACTTCAAGGCAAAGGAGAATGGACAGCTGAAATTTGGAGACTTCAATTATCCAGATCCAGGGGAGAATACTTTAGGAAGCATTAACTTCAGAAATTCCATATTTTTCTCTCCTTCTGGCATAAAGAAGTCCTTGTTCTGGTTCCCCATCCAAGCCACCTGGTCTGAAAATATCAATCTTCAACTTCAGGTTACTATCAGTCTCCAATTTAAAAACGTATATTTGTTTCTTGATCTTGGATTTGACTAATTCAATTGAACTAATTAACAGAGGCAGGATTTGGGGATACATATGCAAAGATGTATTAACGATACAGCCTGCCTACCTAGAGATCCAAGGCTTGTCAAAGGATATAATGCATCAACGGCTGATATTTACCTTTTGAACAGAGCTTACAGAGAATATCTTTACAGAGAGCTGCACATCGCAACTGTGGATGAAGAGTCCGTTGCTGTTGTCTCGGTCAGTAATTATTATTATTATTATTATCTTAATTAATTTACACAAGGAAAAGAATTAATTAAGCATTTTAAAAAAATGCAGGTAGCATATTCAAACAATTTGCCAGTGATAGTGTTCAGGGGAATATCCAGTACAGCAGGAGCATCACTTAAATATAAAGCCTTTTTCCCACTGGGTTCTAAAAATGCCGTGATTGTAGCTGTGAATTTCATTGCTTCTCTCAATCCTCCAACTAAATCTGAACCCCAACTTTACCAAGTTACCGATCATCCTTTTTAATTATGTGTCCTTTTGAGTGCTTCTCCTAAATAAATGTACCCAATTTATCCACGCTTTCAGGTATGTTTGGTACAATGTAATCAATTCTAATGTAATGAATAATATAATGTAATGAAATTGAATTGAATTGAATAAAATTATAATTACATTATTATGTTTAGTTGCATCAGTAATGTCATGTGAATAATAATATATTCTTATATTTGATTCTATTATATACATACATTGTGATGTAATTGTATTTATAATTATGAACTCATTTTTACATGATTATTTTATTTTGTTTTTTATATTTATTTTATATTCTTATATATTTATTATATTATAAAAATACAAAAGGTCGAACTTAATAAAGCATAATATTTTTAAAAAATTATATTAAAAATACAATCCCATATAAATTGATAATTCTATTAAATTTGAAAAAAATATTATTAATTTGAAAGAAAATAATATAACAGAAAATGCCACAAAATATTATGAATTAGAAAATATATCTATTGATGTATTGAAAATTACATGTATATTTATAATTACAATATATTATAAAAAATTTAAGTTAACAAAGTAATCAATACATTATACATTATATTACATTACATTACAATCCTCAGAACCAAATATAACCTTAATGTTATTATTATTAAAAGTAAATAATATTTTCATCTTTTAGATGTGTTTCTTTAATTTCTTCATTTCTCTCCACTTAATTTATGGAATTCTCACTTCAAACATTCATCAATACCGTTTATTAGTGAGAATGCCTAAATGTTGTATATAGAGGTGGCAAATGGGCGGGTTGGACGGATTTGGATTGGATCATTAATGGATCAAAAAATAAGTCATTAATGGGTTGAATCATTAATGAGTTGGGTTGATTTGAATCGATCTATGAATTTGTGTTAATTTTGAATGTTTATTTTTAAAAACATATCCAATCGTAAACGTATTGAAAGTTTTTATTTAATATTTCGTCGTGTGAAATTAAATTATTAGAATATACTATACTGCATAATAGTTGGTCATTAAAAAAGGGTAATGTTTCGATTATAATTTAATTTTTTAATGCTATTAACTTTCAGACAATTTAAATCATATTTAAATTTAATTTAGTTATCAATAATTATTTATTTATTTTACGAAAAGTAAGATATTATCTAATTATAAATGTAAATATCAGTTTAAGGAATTAAAATGGAAACTGCCTAAGAGTGATGGTCAGCGAGTTAAATTCTAACGGTTTGACTTAACTATTTATAACTTCTAAGTGATATACTGTTTATAATAATATGAAAAAAAGCGCTTAAAAAGAATAGGTGGCTGAGGTTTGGATTCCAAATCTCGCTGCCATGTGACAGTGTTTAAGTTAGCTAAACAGTATTAAAGTTGCTTTTGCAGAGTATAGTAATTTTAATTTTCTAAAATACGATTAGAGACATATTATCCATTGAAACTTTTATTTTGCCTTTTGTCCCTGGGGATTCTATTGAAAAAAAATAAAGAGAAAATTAAAAAAACATTGTCAATACTAAAGAATGTCGAAATCAAAATTAAACATTATCGATTAAGATTATATATAGATGTAATAAAGAAGTTAGTTAGCATGTCAAAATCAAAATTTTGACAATCTACATAAAACATCCATTGGGTATTAACCTAATGAATCAAGATCTTTGAATCTTGAAAACATTCAATGGGTTGAAAAATGAGATGGGTTAATTTTAGATTGATCCATTGGGTATTGAGTTAGGTTGAATTGAATTGGGTTGAAAAATAAAATGAGTCAATTTTTAGTTAACTCAATGGATATTTATATGGATTGGGTTGGATTTGGATCAATTTTTTTGAATGAATTTGGATCGATCAATGAATTTGGGTCAATTTTACCAGATCTCATTGTATATATGCATATTGACATATTGTTTGCTAGTTATAATGTTTTGTGGTCCTGTCTTGGGCAATAGTAAAGTTATACTCCCTTCATTTTTTTTTTTATCTGTTACTTTTGTTATTTTTATTAAAATTAAAAAATAATAAATAGACTTAAATTTATTATTAAATTGTATGATTAAAACTAAATTATCAAATTTAATTGATTTTAATTTTATTAAAAAAGAAAAGTAACTTGATAAAGTAAATTAAATTATATTAAAAATTTAAAAATGACAGATAAATAGAATTTGAATTTTACTTAAAAGTGAAACGTAAAAGAAAATGGATGGAGTAATACATAAGGTCTGAGGCAGTCAATGAAAGCATTAGCCCAAGTAATTTTGAAATAGCTCAAGGGAGAAATAATTAAAAAAGGAGGGAATGGCCATGAATGTTGTATTGATGATGACGCAGATATTACTTACCATATAAGTTCACATAATTCTGAATACAAATTAAGCAATGTTGCTTTGGAAAGGGCTCAATGGTCCTGAACTGGATATGAATTACTTGTTAATTTTATAAACTCGATAGCGACACTAAGAGCATTCACTGAGGCTAAGTAGCTCAAGCTTGTGCTTGCTAGTTTTCCTCCTCCACTAGCTGAATCTGATACGCCACGAAACACAACACAAGGCACCCCATTTGCCACTGAAGTCTGCATTAAAACCACAACCATCAAAATCATAATTACTGAATGCCAAACTTCATTAATGCTTTAACTGTAAAGTTTTATATTAACCATCACAATAGCAGCACTCTCTTCATCCACAGTTGAGACACTAAATTCTTTGAAAAGAAATTCCCTGTATGCTGTATTGTCAAGGAATACATCAGCAGTAGAACCCTTCAATCCATACACAACTTTCGGCATTTCGGGCAGGCAATAAGTCTCATTTACACACTGTTGTAGAATCAAATCCTGCATATATATAAATGTTTCTAATTAATCTATCTGCTTCCTGCTTATGACAAGAAAATCAAGAAAAAGGCAAAACCTGAAGTTGAGAAGCAATGTTTAGCCATTTTGAGTCTACTGGAATCCAGAATATCTCTTGCATATTATTTCCATTTGAATAAACCTGTGTTGGTGTGAATTCTATCTTTTCTAACAAATTCTCTCCTTCTCCTGGAAAATTAAAATCTCCAAATTTTAGTTCTGGCAATTTCCCAGTTCCTGACTTGAACTCCTGTACCGTGCAAGTCTTATCAGTTTTTTTATAGACCAAATCAATAGTGAATTGTTTTTATTCGATGCGTCAGCTGCTGCTGCTGTTGGGTTGGTTGATAAATTTATTCATGAATTTGGTGTAAGCAAGAGTTTGTGTTAAGCTTAAATTGGGAGATGAACGAGATTTGTTTGTACCTTCCATTTCCAAGAACTGGTAAACGCAACATAGCTGGGCACACTAACATCACCCGGAAGCAATGAATCATTAGCACTACCAGCTGTTCCATAATGGACTATTCCTTGAATATCAAATGCATCAACCAGGATTTGAATAGTTATGCCTGCATTTAACTACACCCATATATCCAAAAATATGATAATAATCCTGAAAATGAGTAAGTTTTAGAATTAATGGAACAAAAGAAAGTGAAAGGAAAAGCTTACTATTTGCTCCCCAGTCATCACATAGATTACATCAACACCACTAATCTTCCCAATGTGGAATCTTCTTCCTAACCAATTTCACAAACCACATATTTACCCACATCAAACTAAAAACTTGCTTTGAGACCTTTATATTGCTTAAATTTAGAAGATAAAATACCCCTTCTTGGCTCCAACTATAACCATTTCTTTCTATTTTAGACCGCCAGTTTTCACTGCGTTATATCATCATCCTTCAGGTAATCACTCATAGAATAATTGAACAACAATTAAGAAGCTGGACGTATGGCTTTGCAAACAGCCGGTTCGGTTTGGTTTTGAACCGAACCGAACAAACCAAAAATCAATTTTATAAAAAAGAAACCGAACCGAAAATCAAAATATATAAAACCGAAACTGAATAGAACGAATTATTTTCGATCGGTTCCGTTCTGTCTATTCGGTTCTGGATCAATATGAATTATTTTTTATTGTACTTTTAACCTATATAAATTCATAAATTAAATTTAACTTATATTCACAAAAATAAAACCATTTAAAGTAACTAAAATTAAAATAATATATATAAATTTATTATATTATTTTCATAATAAACACTAGTCAAAATTATATTAAAAAATACACTGTTAAAATAATATTTAAAAATACATTAAAAAACTTTCAATAAAAAACATTCATATAAAATAAATATAATATAACTTTTCAAATATAAAATAATTGCAATTTAGCACAACAATAAAAAAAAGATTTAGTGATTTAAATTTTTTTAAAGTAAAAAAAAATTAAAGTAAAAAAATTGAGAAAACAAAAAAAATAAAGTAAAAAAAAAATTAAAGTAAGAAAATTGAGAAAACTGCAAACCTGTCCCTTTTAGGATTTGAATTCGGAATATGATAAGTTTAATTAGATTTTCACACCACTAGTCCAAAATGTTTACTTTGAAATTTTAATACTATAATATATGTATATAAAAACATCTATTTGTTCGATTAATTCAATTTTTTAATTTTAAAAATTGAATTAAATTAATTAATCTATAAATTCATTTCAATTCAAATCTAAACAAATTAAAAATTAAATAAATCAAATTAAATATATAAAAAATCATTCAATTTGATTTGATTTTCAACTTCGATTCGTCTAGGCAATGGAACTATTAGGGTGAGGTGAATTAATATAAAGTCTAACCCAATACAAGGTCTATGTTTTTGGGCCAATGAAAACTTATTTAGAAATGATTTGATAAGACTTAAAAGATCCAAAGAGAGAGAGAGAGAGGGAGTACCAGCCAAGTCAAGCCAGGGGGTTTGCGAGCTATGGAGGAAGAGACCAGAATCTAGAAGTGCTTTTTCTTCAGTCGGATAAGCCATAACAAGTCCAATGTGGGGACCTCCTTTCTCATTCACTTTATCTATTACTCCATGCATTGGGTGCTTCATCCTTAGCCCCTCCGACAACTCTAAAATTATCACTAACCCCGCCACCATCGCCTCCATCTCAAGACCCCATCGCCGCCCCAGTGTGATCATCTTTTCTCACTGGTTACTTTCCGGATCTGAGAGAGAGAGTTTATTGGAGAAACAATCAGAAAGCAGCTTAAGAGCATGTGATTGGTCTTGTATTATTAATAAAGTAATCGTTTTTAAAGAAATTTTGTGATTCAATTTGTTTGTTTATTTATTTATGTCCTTTTCACGGAGCCACCCTCAATATTGTAATGCTTGGCCCTCTAATTATGCCCCTCCAATAATCGAGTACGATATCTGTATTGTACATGTATGCCAGTACGTGTGCCCACTGCCCCGTCTAACAATGCACCTCAAATAATCGAGTACTCCTCCCGAAAGAATCCAACTTTAAATCTTATAAACACATGAAGAAATAACTGCAAATCTAAGTAGGGGTGTTAAAAAATAATATTAATCCATTCAACTCATTTAATTCAGTTCATCTTAAATTTTAAAATATATATATAATTATATTGTATAATTCAACCATCTAATCTATATTTTCTAATAATACAACCTAAAATCCAATTAGAGTTTTCTGTCCGTATACGTTTTCCAGCATTCCTTGGGCCACAACAGCCCCTCCATTTCTCTTAGGCTGCCATCGTGCCCTCCATCAACAACCTTCGTCACCGGTTCCGAGTTCTTCTCTCCCTCCTCTCTCGAGCAATCTCGAGATTGGTTTCGGTGTCTTAGGTAACTCCTGCAATGAAGTTTTTGGCATTTGCAGAGCTGCAATTAGATTGTGAGTATTATGTATGAATATGTTAATAACTTAATATGTAAAAGTCATCTCTCTATGTTTCGTATTGCTGGTACTTTTTTAGAGTAATTTGATAAGGTCAGGTTGTAATTAATGAATAAATTGTAGACATCAGCCAACTCCGTCAATCTTTGGTTTGGAATTTATTAGTATTGGTGAAATGTTGTAGTAGTAAGATCTCCAATAATAATGAAACCATTTTCACCGATCAATAAATAATTTCAATTAAAATAGAAAGAATGTTAAAAAGGGGACATTTTTTTAATAATACGTTTTTAATAATTATTTATAAAAATTGGGTGTATCAAAAAATATTTAAGAAAATTGAAATTTTTTCTGAAATTATTGTACTGTGTAGCAATTTTAAACGTAAAATTTACAGTCAGATTCTGAAAATTTTTTCTGAAACTACTGTACAGTACAGTAGTTTTAGAGTCTATACAGCGGTTTCAGACAAATATAATAATAATAATAATAAACTTTTTTTTTGTTTGAAAGATTATTTTAATATTTTATATGACTATAAGAACAAAAATGTCCATATGCAAACTTGAAAGGCTCATTATTATTGTAAAAGAAGCATCACAGTACCTTTAAAGCTGCACGTTTGAAAGGTGTAGCATGCAGGTACAACTTTACTAGCTTAGAGATCAATATGGAAGCAAAACGTGGGTTAGTTTCATTAAGGTTATTAAATTCATACTCTAATAATGACTCAGTAATAAAAAAAATATACTATAAAAAATATCTCAAATTCTGAAAGATTACATACAACTAAAGCCACTCTGGCCATTTTTTGGTGCCGAAATCATGATATTTTGTTTATTAAAGTACTTATAATATTTTACAAGTTGAGATATTTTATAGAACAAATTTTTTCCCTTTTAATAGAGTTATTACTGAAATATAGATTTAGTGATTATTGATGAAATTAATTCTAAAAATATTTCTTGTAAATATGAATAAACCTACAAGAAATCTATGGAAAACCTGAAGTGTAAAATTTACAGTTTTAAATATCTGTGGATGGCCCAATATTAAAAACTAATGGTTCTATTAATGTGTGAAAAAATGAATTATATATATATATATATATACATGACACACACACTTAACATAAATATCAAAGTGTTAAAGCTAAGTAAACAATGTCAATCAAAAAGGTGAGAATCTCTTTATATTATCCATACATTTCCTTTGATCCCAAGCTCGACAATTGACACTTGAATGAATGGTTATGAAATAGTTTCCATGGTAGTTTGAAAAGGTAATATGTCCAAGCAACGGAGAACCCCCAAGCTTAGTGGCAAAAAATGCATGTGAACATCGAAGCCTGTGGGCCCCATTTGGTTTTTATCCACACCTTTCAAACGTGCAGCTTTAAAGGTAATGTGATGCTTCTTTTACAATAATAACGAGTCTTTCAAGGTGCAGATGGACACTTTTATTCTTCTAGTCGTATAAAATGTTAAAATAATCTTTCAAACAAAAAAATTATTATTATTATTATTATTATTATTATAATATTTGTCTGAAATCACTGTATAGTATAGCGATTTTAAAAAAAAATTTCAGAATTTTACAGTGAATTTCACGTCTGAAACCGCTATATAATACAATGATTTCAAAAAAAATTTCAATTTCATAAATACTTTCCAACATACCATATTTTTGTAAATAATTATTAAAAATACATTATTAAAAAAAATATCCCGATAAAAAGACAAATGAAAGATATATTGCTTAAATGGAATATATATTTTTTTATATGTATTTCTTTCTTCTTTTTATGTATTATAATTAAATCAATTAATTTTATAAATATAAAAATTTATATGTAATTTTAAATTTTACGACACTATTAATTTTTTTATTATTTTTTAATTTTTTTAAAAAATTAAAACATGCATTTAGTATTTTAAAAAAATTTTATAAAAATAAAATTAATATTTTATATATAAAAATATATAAATATAAATAATTATTATTTATATATTTATAATATAATATAAACAATTAACATAATCCATATAATTCAACATAAACCAACCCATTTAATAGAACATTAACCAACCAATGCAACATGAAAAATTTAATTCATAATCTTGCTGAATTGAATTGAATTCAATCCATTTAAAATTTTAAATAGATTGGATGGAAAATCAATTATAACTCATTCAATCCATATTTAAACACCCCTAAATCTAAAATCAATTGTAATTCATCTAACCCATATTTGAACGCTCCTAAATCTAAATAAATCATCATAATGCTATGCATTATTTTATTTTCAATTAAAATGCACTTGCAGTACAACTCATTTACTACAGACTCGTTACTACAGAATTTTCGCCATCATCGAGAAATAATTGTTCAAAATTTGAAGCGATGATAAGGAACGACTGGCTAGGACTTTGCATAATTTGCATTGACTGGATTTCTTTCAAAAATTAGACCAGTATCTCTTCTGTGGCTGTGAAACTCCTGACGTTCATCATATCTGCGGAAAACTGATGCTCCGATATAAGATACTTCGCTCCCATGGAGAGGCCTCTATAGAAGCTTCAGTCCGCCAGTCACATCATCAACCAATTCGACAGGTCCTACACACATTGTGTCTCGAAAAAGTAATTAAACTGCACACAGTTTCTTATTATATTGTGAAATCGGATAGATCGTTCAAAAGAAACAGCACACCAAATTAAGAAGCTTACCAAGAATAGCCATCACAGTTCTTGAATCTGAAACCAAAACAGAAGATACAAATCTTAGCACCAAGTTTTTTGAAGTAGAAAATAAAGCCATCCTTAGGTAAACCAATAAGAAGTTTATACAGAAGCAAAGTCTGAAAATATGTAATTAGAAAATATGACTTATCCATAACAGCATTCTTCAAAAAAAAAAAAAAAGAAGCTATCCTATTCATTCTTGTATCCCATATTATTAGAGCTCAGAACCGCACCTACAAATAGGTAATTTGAAAGTTAATATTCTTATTTCTGCCTTTCAGCCTCCAGCACTCTTGTTTCTAATATATTAACACATCTAAACTATCAGAGGCTGAAGCATATCAATCAGAAAAGATAGCCTATGGGTTAGAAGACTTTTGAACAGAATATGCTGAGGCCATGATTTTAACATGACCTCCACGATTTGGAGACTGTTTTCTGTTTGAAATTTGAGAGACTTCGCTAGCTTCTACTTCCCAGTCCCCAATTCCTTAGCTGCATCTATAAATGCTTCATGAGGTCTATGTTATTAAGCTTCTTTAAAGCATTTACTGCAGTTCCTTGTTGCATGTTCTTTTTGAAGAGCCAACTTCCAACTTTTACTTCCTTAACAGCACTCTTTGCTAGAAATGGCTCAAACAGCTTTTCCTTCTCTTTTCTCCTTGCATATGCATACATGCAAATTCAATTCTTCTAGACTCGTGAAAAAAACAAGCAAAAGTACATGCAAAACAGACTCCCATCATACTGAAGTAAAAATTTAGTATGCTGTCCATGCAAAACTTGGTCAGCAACAAAAAAAGGCAACTCACTTGGTGCAATTTGTGTTCTCCCAGCATCAATGGTAATATGAGTTGGTAATTTAAGTGATTTTGCTCTTTCCTGTCAAAGTTGGATAAAGTAGATTGGGTAAGAAAACCAGATAAATGAAATTAACAAAGGACAAAGTAAAACATCAGATTGGCAAATAATTCGAAAGACAACCCAGTCAATGACGTTATAAAATAGAGGCCTGTCCTTTGCAACTACTAGAATCAACAATCATGTCATGCCTCATGACCAATGATTACTCAACACGAGTTCTCCTTCTGCATCTCAGTGTTGACTCAATGAAGAGGGAAGAAAAACAAAAAATCATCGGGGCAGCAAAAAGACAAAAAAAGAGGTAAAGACCAACATACCAAATATCTGTACGTCTGCTTAGCTAGTATCCATTTAGTGGGAATTCTTAGCAATATGCAGATAATAACAGAGTTTGTGTGCCATATAAATATGCCACCAATCTTATGATGGAAACATCAAATCTGAAGCACCTAAATTTTGGTTCCAGAACAACAATTTTCATTATTTAGGGTGGTCAATTAGGTGAATAATCTTATGCAACACTCAAAAATATTCCCAAAATTAAAAAAAGGTATTGCCTGCAAAATTTCACCTTTTTTTTATTAATTATTCCTTACTTCAGATTATTATTAGCACGAAACTTGCACAAACGAGAGTAATAATTGAGAGGAAGAAACATCAATATGGTAACTGACTTTCAATTGAAAAAGAGGTACACACCTAAGCATGTCAGCTGGAACTCACAAGAACAATAACAGATCTCAACTGGTGTTCAACATTATTATTTTGGTTATTCCCTAGATGCATATGCACGGCCTACTTATAGGATTTGATCAGACAAAGGGTTAATAGATATACAAAAGGCAACATAGAGTTAAGCTACACATGAAGGAAAAACAAACTGGGTAGAACCTGATATTCTCATACAATTTTTCCTCCTGATAATTGTTCCTGTCGAAATAACTTATACAAATAAGAGTGAGCAAGTGTTGTTTTCCCATTACCATGACCTCAGAAATCTGTAACTTATATCCTAAAAAATCAATTCAAACTATTAATCATCATAGCTGAAAAGATAGAACACAATGCTCAAGTTGATTACAATGGAAGTGTGAGAATTTCAAAGCACTGTTAACTACCGAAGAAAAAATTCTAAGATATACTGACTTGCAAAATGAGCATATCCTCCTCACTTTCAATTTTCACCACCACCTTTGGCTGTGCACACATTTCCCACCTGCATGTTACAAAAACTTAGAAATTGGAGGGGAGAAAGCATTAGGAAAAAGGAAAGGAAGAAGGAAAATACATTCTTAAGGGTTCCCACAAAGTTATTTTAATAGACATGTGGGTGTACCTGTTTAAAGCTTTCGGTGCTCGGTGGAGGAGCTTCTTGTATAGACCCAAAGTTGCATGACTGGCCAACAAAGACAAAGATTGATTATGAATTAAAATAAGATATAGTTCAATAGCAAGAAGATAAGATCATATATGGTAATATCTCCTTGACTAGGAGTGCTTAGTACAAGAAAAGGTCAAAACTTGATCACATAATATGCTACTGAATTGGCATTATCTGAAGTGTTAGTAACAAAATAATAACAACCCAAATTAATTCAAACAGCAAACCCACAAAGGCCAGCAACAACAGTAACACTCATGGTAAAAGTTTTTCACACAATAGCCCTTCCACACTCATGACAATTATCAGGTGATCAACTATAGAATTTAAAATCAACCGACCAATTGACAAATTACTCGACCAGTTTTATTAGCCTTAGAACCTTGTATATTTACACACACTCATCCAATAGGCTGGCAAAAGAGGGCACTCCTTGTGGCGGGCATACCTAATGTAGCTAGGGACAAAAACTACCATCAGCAGCTTTGTCATGGATGCAACCTCTGCTACAAGAGCCCCTTGAACCACAAAGTTGATCAACAACCAAGAGATGTAAATCTAGATTAATTACTCAACTGAGAATCTAGCAGACTGGATCTTTAGACGTGGATCCATCAAAACCATAGACTGGTAAAAGAGACCTCTAGAGGCTACAATTCAAGAGTACAATGTGTAACCGATATTTTACATGGCTCAAATGCTATTCTTTGAAATATTATGCGCTCTGGAAACTACAATCTCTTTCCCTTCACATCCAAATGTGTAATATATTCAAAAGATGGTCTCAGACAGAAATGCATCTTCAATAATCTCAAAAGTCATCCATTAAAGGATTCCTCGACTACCACAAATTATCTCAGTTACACACCCAACCATACAGCTAGCGCTAATAAATCATATAAAAACAAGTTCTTTTCAGGGTCTATTTAGTCCCATATTAAAAAAAAAAAAAAAGTTCCTCTGTTCGCCTCCAGTCAATGGCAGGCTAACCAAGCCAGCTGTTTTAAGTTGACAACAATAGAAGTGTTCAACGAATGATTCCAGATAAACTTGTTAAGCAGCGATTATATTTGCCCATAAAAAATTGGGGAAAAGAAGAAGAAGAAGAAGCGATGCTACCTACCTGCATTGAGCAGCGATTTTCCCTTTCCCCATCTTAAGATCGTTCCTCACAACCAAAATCTGCAAAAATTAATAAACAAAAAAATCAAAACAAGATGAAAGAATAAAACTTTTCTAACTTCTCATTAAATTCAGAAAGCAAGAGCAGAGACCGACGCTTACCATTTTGAAATCATCGAGAATATCAGCCAGCTGCTCAATTTCAAGGGGCTTTTTGTCCTTATCTTTCTTTTTTCCGTTGCCCAAATCAACATCTTTAGCTACTCTAGTTTTCAGAAAGATAAAGGCAGGGCGGCGGGAACCAATGCAGTAACCTAAAGCAAGGCAACCTGCCCCAACTAAAATGGCGCTAACCCAACTCAAATCCATCAAATTCAATTCAAAGCAGATGAGGATAAGCAATAAAATCCTATAAAAACTGTGCTATAATGCCCAGATCTTTAAAGACATGCTCTTAGACTTATCAAAACCTATACAAAAAAAAAAATTTTAACAATCTAAGCAGTTCCTTTTGCAATGGGATTGGCGCTATAGAAATGGCACCGCTCTCGCCACCAATTAATCTGAGAGACGAGGTTTTCTTCACCACATGCCTCAGTGATCTGGACAAGCAACCTCTAACTAGTCCCGGCCCTCTGTTCTCCCTCTCTTTTCTCTTTTACCAAAATGCTTTTAACGGCATGCTTTGAATAATCCAATCTCGTAATATTTTATGGAATATAGTTGTAATTTTTATTTTTTATATTTAAAATTAAAAAAATTAAAATTTATAAATTAAATTTCATAAATTTAATTATATTTTCATTAAATTCTATTAAAATAGAAAAAATATGCAAATAAATTTTATATTTTTAAAGAATCAAATTTTAATAAACTATATTATCTTTATTAAAGTATTGTTCTGTTTTGTATTTTTAACTTTTTTCTCCATTTTTACTAAATTTTTCAATCGAATCTAACTTTTAAATTTTTTTTTAATTTTTCAATTTTTTAACCAGATCAGTATTATTTTTCTCTTATATTTTGTAAATTAATTTTTTTATAATATTAAAAAAGCTCTAGTTTATTGAATTGACTTATATTAATTAAATTATTGTTTGATTAATTACACATCCATTAAATTCTCATTAAATCATTAAGTTTCTATTGATATGGTGAAAAAATATGGAATTATAAATTAAAATAGTTTATGTTTATTAATTTAACAATAATGCTAATGACTCCAATTTGAATACACACACCTTTATATGGTCTTTATGCCATTGTGGAGGGCTTTTTATGTTCTTTCTGAAATTTAAGCCACCATTTGACTTAAAAGTTTCTTGATCAAAAGAAGTCCGAATGAATTTGACGAAATGATTACTGTGAGGTGGTATATTTGATTTTGGATGTCATTTAATTGGTTTCGATAATTTTAACACATTTATGACCCGGCCCATTAGTGACCCGTCCATTCATAACCTATTCAAAATCCGTTCAACTCTGCCCATTTATTTTGTCGAGTAGAAAAGATAACCCTACTAATCTGAAAGCTAAATACTTAAAAATTTACTAAACTGCAATACATAGAAAGCTTCATTTTTGCAAATAGTTATAAATTTTAATGGATTACATGCATTTACATTGTATTCCAAAGCAATCCATTTTCATTTTCATCCCAAGCACATCGCAAAGCCATTCTATTTTTTAATTGATTTTTGTAGAAAATATATAAAATATACAACTTGAAGTACTATATTAGTGGATTGAAATTAACTCAAGTTAATGCACTTGTTTAAGCACATTAGAAAACCAATTATGTCATTATGATTGGCATAACATATTTGCTTTTATCAAAGATTTTATTTTAAAAGATTAGGTTATTTAAAAATATAACAGTAAAATCACATATTATTAAATCAGATCATAGTTTAATTTAAACAGAAATAATTTAAAGAAATCACATAAATCTACCCAAAATCTAAATTAAATTCAGCCCAAGCTTAGATTTGGAGCAAGTCTACGTGTTAGATAGCATGTATGATTGATATACTTTTCCAGACTTAATCAAAAGGTGCACAAAAGCTTTTAAATTTTGCAAAGCCATATATTACATCTAAAACCATGTATAGAAATGTAATATAGTGCATACACATTTAAACCGTTATACCAATAGTATATATATGTTTTAATAGTCCAAATACACGTTTACTCAATTATTATTTTCATACATATAGTAACTGACAAGAAAGTTTAAATTTTAGATAGTAAGAATGGCACTATTTTTCATTCAATATCCACAAATTTAAATGTCACAAATACTATCAAAGTGGAATAGTTGCACTTCCTACGTTATAGCTGAGTTAGCAGACTACAGTTGTCCCAACTCTAACCTGTGCTTCAAACAAATTTAACACCTGTAAGCATGAAAAGCCATCACACTAAGTGTAAAGTTTAGTATGAATTAACAATGCACGATATAATGGTGACCACTCACATTAGTCGCATAAAAATTCCAAGCAAGACAGAAATAAAAATCTAGATAACTATAACTAAAAACATGTTGTTAGATACTTGAAAAAATTAAATAGATTGTATTCCTTGGCTACACAATCCAAGAAGCATTTAGAATATAATTTGAAACAAACAAAACAGTTACTAGAGTCTTACTAGAATCTACTGGAATCTAAACAGATCAACCAATATGTTAGAACAAAATAAATATAAATTATTACAATTAAAAAGTTGCCTCTACTATCTCAAGACGCAGGTATCGAGTAACAGAGCAGATGATACCATTGGTATCCATATAGAAGAGGCGTGTAGCACCCTTATCACTCCGATCATACGAAACAGTGCACGCAAATCGAAAATTTTTTTTCTTTTAATTAACTTTTAAATAACATCAAATTAAAATATTATCAATTATTTCGGTATTTAATGACCTATAACTGTCCCGGGTTACTATTCATATAATAAAATTTCGGCAATATAACGGCTGTATTTTAACTAGCCTCCTGAAAAATCAGACAACACACAGCCTCTCAGAGGCACAACACTTCTATAACAATCATTCACTTTTCTCCAAAATCTCCATCAAACATCCAATACTTCAAACATATCATAATTATAATCACACATACATCTATTTACATATCTTTACATATCCACATATTTATACATATTAGTCATTCATATACATGCCAAAGTCTACATAATTTACATAATAACAAAATTTCTTTTCCTTCACTTTGTGCATCATCGCTCCTCCAGCTCTGTACCTGCATGCAGTAGAACTACATGCTGAGCATAAACTATGCCCAGTGGTGTCTAACAATCCTAATACTTTCTTTGCAGTATTTATTTTTTTAATATACTTTATTTAATCAATTAATTTCAAAATAAGAACATTTAAACATTTTTCATTGCGTTCAAGTGAAAACAGTAGTTTTTCACATTATTTACACTTTTCTCATTTATTTCCTAACGGTTGACTAATTTTCCTTTTTAGTCCTCAAAATTGTGCTAAATTCCAAAAATGTCCTTTTTGTCTTAATATTTACGATTTTGCCATTATAGTCATTTACTTTCATTTCCTTTACATTAGTTTTACCATTATTCATTACTTATTTCTTATTTCACTACTTTTGGATAAAATTACGGTTTAGTCCCTGTACCATAATATCTTATCTTATTGACCTTGTTAGGTCTCCAAAATTACTATTTTACCCTTATTAATCATTTCTCATTTATTTTTACTTATTAATTACCCATCTTGGCAAAATTACCATTTTGCCCCTAAACTTTCATTTTCTTTTATTTAAGTCCCTTTTTCACTTTAAACTTCATTTTTATCATTCTTTTCATTTCTTTTAACTTATTATCACTTTCATTTCATTTCATGCCCCTAGTACAATGCCGACAGAAATTCTCAGACTGGATACTCGGGACGTGGACCCCCATGGGCCACATATAGACTGAAAAATGATCTCAATGACCATTTTTCCACGTAGCAGATACCAGGTACAAACAGAAGCTATGGCGATCAGTGATCCTACCATAACTAAGCAAGTCGCCGTGACTTGCACCGCGGTACAGATGTCCCTATGACTAGCCAATTATATCCTGAGCTAGGCTTTTACTGTCAGACTAATTCTAAGGGCACATTTTCATAGAAATTGCAATCAAACTTTAACGTTTTCATTTTTTTCATTACTCGAAATTTCTCGTAGTCATTTCTTTCCATTCTTTCACATAGATTGTGAATTATTCTACCATAATTCACCAAAATCATTCACTTTCTCATTAATTTGCATTTTATTTCATATAAATGCCATATTTTCATTACTTACATAATTGAAAATATTCTTTAAAATATTCATTTAATTTCAATAAATTCCATAAAAATTCCTAAGCATATTATTTCATTTCTAGTATCATTTAAAAGCTTAAATTCATTAAAATTCACAAAATCCACTTAGGTTTTCTTTAGGATGCAATTCGGCCATCAAGGTAAGTATACTATATAAATATTCAATAATTCATTTAGACATTTAAACATGCTTATTCAAGGTCTAGTTACACTAATTCATCATTAATTTCAATTAAATCATCATTTTATCACATAAACCCTAACTTACATAAAGGGTACTTAATTGAAATCAAAGAAATTACTAAGATTTATTAGCCACTAACCTTTCTTTCTTGTTCTAGGATGCCTAAGCTTCCTTTTCCTTGCCTTTAGCCTTGGAAGCTTGCAAGTCTCCTTGATTCCCTATGGAAGCCGAATTTTCAAGCCATTAGAACTCTAATTTTTCAACCTCAAATGCTAAAAATAACATCATAAATGAAGTCTAGGCACCCAAAAACATAAGTAGGCACCTTAGAAAAATTTTTAACCCATTGGTTTCACTTACCTCAAATGAAACCCTAAACTCTCTCTCCTAATTTTTCTTGATTTCATTCCTTGATTTGAAGAGAGGAGGTCACAACACTTAACTAGAGAGGCAGAAATTATTATTAGGTGGCTTGATTTGGTGTGAAATGGAGAGAGAAATGAAGAAAAATTCAACAAAAATGGTGTAGAGGTAGTCGGCCAAGAGGAAGAGAGGAGGAAGAAGATGATTTTCTGGCTGATTTCAGAGATTTTCCTCTTTATATAGGCTGGGTTTTGGGCTTTGTGGGCTTGGATTGGGTTAATGGGCTTAGTTAATTAGTTAAAGCCCATTAACACTTAATTTAAAGTCCAAAATTATTTCTCCCATTTCCTCACTCCAAATCACTCCAATTTCAATTCCATAATTCTTATCACATCAAAATTAGGTAGTACACAAAATTTCGGCTCAATCGGAGTCCGTTACTGGTCCGATTCAACCGAATTGGTTCGATTCGATAACTGTCGACATCGCCGAAAAATTCATTTCTTTATACCAAAATATTCTACATGAAATTTTATGAAGATCTGCAAAATATGGCAATTTTTAGAGTTCATTTACTATTTTTAAAAATTTATGCAAAATCAAGTCACATTCTCTACCAGGGAAATTGACTCGCTATCTTTTTAGTATTTTAGACTTTCGGAGGTCTATTTGACCTCGATTTCACTTCAAATTTCAACCCCGGACTCACCTTGACCAATACTTCCCGATGGTCAAATAAAATATTTTTCACTTTCGGATCCGTTTTACGGCCCGGATGCACTATTCACCATCGGAATTTACTGTTCACGGCCAGATCGGTGTTGAGGCCATTACAAGGCGTCACCTCATAATTAAAAATCAGGAGAGACGTAGTCTCTAACAGAAGTGGCATAGCCTCAAACAAAGACATCGAAGTGTCTAATAGAACAAAAGCAATTGCAAACCCTTATAGACATGCCTATTTATCTACCACTTAGACACAGGCCTTACTCATATCAAAACACAATGTTTAGACATCATGGACATATGTCACTTCATAACCATCATATACCAGATTTATACAAGTTAATAATCTTGTTTATTTGAAATAATAGATCATGACCTTAATATGATTAAACTTTAATCATTAATGGATCAAAACAATCTTAATACATACGTAAATGCTCTTTAAATAAGTTAAATAATCATATGAAATACTATAGAAACTACCAACAGGTTTAGAAGGAGAAAATTCAATAAATATTACAAATAAGCAGGGGTCACAGTGGTCATGAATTTATGCCTACCATGAGGCCCTTATTAAAAGGGCTAATATTCATACAGAGGGCAGGGTCACGGTGGTTAAGAGATCCTGTCCACCGACACTTGCCAAAATCAGACAAGGGTCACAGTGGTCACATATTTGTGCCCACTCTGAGCCCTTCAATTCCTAGCAAAATAACTATTCAGAGAGCACCCTCACGGTGATCACAAAATCCTGACTATTGTGAGTCCTTCAACATTCATACTCTTTATCATAGAATTTCTAGTGGACTTGGCATGACTGATTTGACTTAATTACACTCAAAATGAACTCAAACGGTCTTTTACACTTTTATTTCTCTATATGTCTAGTTTCCATAAACGTAAAAATTATGCAATTTGAGGATATATTTTAGGATTTATATCCAAAATACTACGAGTTGGGCCAAAATAGAGGCCAGCAGCAAACTTCAATTTCTTGGGTCATTTTTTAGGATCTTAAGGGTAGAATTAGCTATAGAATTCTCGTGAAAGTTGAAGCTCTATGTATTAAGATTTCAATGGTACTAGAATTACTCAATTTGAACATCTATAGGCTAGGTTACAGGTTATGACCAAAACACTCGGACTGATTCAAATGAACCAAAACTAGAGTTTAAGCTAATCTATTACTTCAAAGCTTAAATTGACTCCATCACATGATCCAACCTCAATTTTTTTATCCATCATTAGGGCTGTTCATGGGTTGGATTGGGTTAAAAATACAAAAAACCCAACCCAAACCAATATAGATGGTTTATGGCTGTTTGGGGCGATTTTTTTTTATTATAATTTGTAATGGTTTGGGGTGATTTTAAAACGGTTTGAATACGGTTTGAACTAAATTAAATATTGTATTCATCAATTTTTTTTTCAAAATTTAACTTACAAAATAAAATAATGATTACATTAAATTATAAATGGCACTAAATTTAAAATACTATATACTAAATTTAAAACTATATATATACACGCTAAAAATCCTCTTATCTTCTTAGCACACAGTTTTGATGATGTTGAATGATCTAACCAAAGAAAATTCTGCATTGCAACCATTCTACAAAGAAGATTCCACCATTGCAGGTGGAGTATATAAATTATGCAACAGTACCTAGAAGAAACACTACTAGCTTGGAGGTGGTATGTATACAATATGATGAAATATGCACAGACTGCAGGAATGCCAAGAAATGAAAACCTGAAGTTCCTTGCAAAGAAAATTCTAATGCACTTTTCCCCCCAAGGTAGGGGCAGGCAAATGAAATTATATATACACTATTTCTCTGCAATTCTTTTTCCTATATACAGTTTCAACATTTTTTTATTCTGATTTCTAGCACTCAACTGCAAGCAAGCAACAAAATAAGAATAACAATCAAAAAATCAAAGAGTTCAAATCGAATCGATCTAAGGTCAGCGACAATAAAGATGATCATGATGGTCTTCAAACTCTGAAACTCCTAGCATGGCTAGAGCTAAATGACTTCTCATCTCACAATAATGACATGGGTACCACCATATTATTAATTTAGGTCCAGCTAATATATTATTGATATTATTAATTTATCGCAAAATGAGGAAAGATTCTAATGCGTAACACTTCATGCTTCAATGAAAGCTTACTTGGTCTCTAATGCTACAACAAAAGCCTGCAACCATATACATCCAGAAAGTGCCGCCATCGCAACCTCCTCCATTTCACTTTTTTCATAGGCATATGCGTTGATACTGATTACAAATACAACAATTGCCTGAAAATCATTCAGCGCCATTAAATACAAATGAAAAGAAAAGGATCCACAAATCTATATGTCAAATAAGTGCATGAATTGATTCTTTGAATCAAGATATCCTCAAAGTAGAACATAAATATCGTTAGCTAGCATAAACCAAAAGAAAAGATAATAGTTCTTATACAGACAGCAGTCATGCAATTAACACCCATGCCATTATTGTTAACAAGTAATTCAAGCAATATTATTGGCACAATATTATTATCCTATAAAGACCTATATTTCAACCACAACTAATTTAATTTATTTAAAAAATACCATAGCAAGAATATGAGAACTAGCTGCTGCAAGCTCCATTGAAAGGAACTGAAATTTCACAAGAAAATACTAATATATATATATATATATAATTTCATGCAGCAGATTTTTATATGTTAGTCTTTACCTCAACCTGATTATGCAATGAATGGACATAATTGATTATCTCCTCTAGCATTACTGCCATTCCCATGAATTCAAAAACCCATGTCAAGATTTATATTACAATTAATAAATCAATCAAAATATGCTTATTTTTTTATAGTAATGACCTTGTGGCATCCAGGAACCAGGTCTGGTAAACATCTTAACTTGTTATTAATTTTCTCTCTTCTTACCTGACAAAAAGAATTAATAGTACCGATCCTTAACAATATTTACATATTTAACATGGATGACTTTACTCTTCAAAGCCAAAGACAGAGACGGAGACAGAAAGAAGAGAGGAGGCGGGGGTAACTAAAATAATATCTTTTTGCTGAAAAAAAGGCAGTTTTATGCCCATTTCCAATCCCCAATCATCGACAAAATATATTTTCCCAGATATTATAAAAGTTTTTAAGCCAACAACAAGGTGATAAAATAGAATATAAATAATTGAAAGTAGCACTATCTCAAAATGAACAGACGTGCAGAAACAGCTGCACAAAAAAGGAAAAACAACTAAAACTGAAAAAAAGAAAGCGATGCTAGTACTTCACAGTTAACGTTAACCGAACTTAATATAAAACTACTTTAAATATGATCAAATGTAGGTCACCTGAAGCTCCTATTTTCTTACATTGTAAAACAAAATTATATTAAAAAAAAAAAAAGGATCGCACCGAAATTCTCGATGGACCATCATGAGTATTACATCAAAATTTATATTTAAATTATCTAATACTTAACTTGAAAAATGAATCAAGGTAATAGAGTCCCATACCTCTTGAGCCAATTCCACTTCTACTTGCCTTGTTAATCACCTCTCTTTGATCTTTCTTTCCCTAGAGCACTAATTACACTCAAATCAACACACAAATCCAAGTATACATATTCATTTCCAATTCTTGAATGATAAGAAGAAAAGAGAATAAGAGGATGTTGGGTTATTTAAACATGAAAACACTTAAACACGATTCCTAACATGCTTTTAAACAAAATAGCATAAAATAGAATCGAATGCGGAAATAAATCAAACTAACCTCCAGCCATTGTTGAGTTTGTTGAAACTAGAATTTTCTTCAACCTCTTAGAACTCAAAGCAACAAAATACTAACCAATTCACTCACAATTTTGATGGTGTATTTTTTTACTACTAGTGAATGTTTGGTTTAGACCTCTCCATTATAAGCCTTAAGTCACAACCTTCCATCAAGGGTGTCAAATCTATTTATAATGGTAGAAAGTTGCCATTAAGTGGTGAAAGTGGAATCATCATTATCCATTAAGTGGTGAAAGTGGAATCACCATTATCCATTAAGTGGTGAAAGTGGAATCACCATTATCCATTAAGTGGTGAAAATGGAATCACCATTATCCATTAAGTGGTGAAAGTGGGATCACCATTATCCATTAAGTGGTGAAAGTGGGATCACCATTAGTAGCTAATGGATTAGACACCATTAGCTAACATTCTCCCACTTGATCCCAACAAGTATTATCCACCCAAATTCATGAAAACTTTATGCTTACAGTAAAGAAACAAAATGCATGAATCATGGCGATATGTCCTCTATGAACGAGTAGTATCTTCCATGTATTACAATACAGTTTATCCCTTTAATGTCAGCCTATATGTGGCAACATAATTTAATGAATAAACCTTATGTTTATTCTAGGTCCAAAATAAATATTACTCTCAAAAATCAATAAATGTGTACACCAAATTTGAGAATAATATTCCAAATGAATAAAAGTTTCATAAAACAAAAATCGTTCATATAACGGAAAATCACATGATAGGACCAAGTCCCATCCTAGCTACATGATCCTTATAATTCATCGGTGGCATGCCTTTAGTTAAAGGATCAGCGATCATCAATTCAGTGCTAATGTGTTCTATGACCACTTTGTTCTCCTTAACACGTTCTCTTATGGCTAAATACTTAATGTCGATATGTTTACTTCGACTACCACTCTTATTGTTTTTAGCCATAAAAACTGCAGCTGAATTATCACAAAACATCCTCAAAGGTCTAGAAATTGAATCCATAACTCTAAGCCCAGATATGAAACTCTTCAACCATACACCATGCGATGTAGCCTCAAAACAAGAAACGAACTCAGCTTCCATAGTGGAAGTAGCAGTCAAAGTCTGCTTTGCACTCCTCCAAGACACGGCTCCGCTAGCGAACATGAAAACATAACCAGATGTTGATTTTCGAGAATCAACACAGCCAGCGAAATCCGAATCCGAATAACCAACTACCTCCAAATTGTCAGTCCGTCTATACATAAGCATGTAGCTTTTTGTACCTTGAAGGTACCTCATCACCTTCTTTGTAGCTCTCCAGTGGTCTATTCCTGGATTACTCTGATATCTACCCAACATTCCCACAGCAAAGGCAATGTCAGGTCTAGTGCAAACCTGAACATACATCAAGCTTCCGACAGCAGAAGCATATGGAATGTTTTTCATTTGTTCCCTTTCTAGATCGTTCTTTGGGCACTGGTTCAAATTGAACCTGTCATTCTTTACAATAGGTGCCACACTTGGTGAACAATCTTTCATCCTAAATCTTTCTAAGACTTTATTGATATAGGTTTCTTGAGATAGTCCTAAAATGCCTCGAGATCTATCTCTATGGATCTTGATGCCAATGACATAAGATGCCTCACCCATATCTTTCATGTCAAAACTCTTAGAGAGAAATTGTTTCACCTCATGTAGCAACCCCTTATCGTTGGTTGCAAGTAAAATATCATCCACATATAGGACAAGAAAACAAATTTTGCTCCCACTAACCTTATGGTATATACATTGATCCATGACGTTCTCTTCAAAACCAAATGAAGAGATGACATCATGGAATTTTAAATACCATTGTCTAGATGCTTGTTTCAATCCATATATAGATTTCTTAAGCTTGCATACCAAATGCTCACCATTACTAGAGGAGAATCCTTCTGGCTGTTTCATATAAACCTCCTCCTCTAGATCCCCATTGAGGAATGCTGTTTTCACATCCATTTGATGCAATTCCATATCAAAATGGGCAACCAATGCCAAAATTATGCGGAGAGAATCTTTCTTAGATACAGGAGAAAAGGTCTCCGTGTAATCAATTCCCTCCTTTTGAGTGAATCCTTTGGCAACGAGTCTAGCTTTATATCTCTCAATGTTGCCCAATGAGTCCTTCTTTATTTTAAAGACCCATTTACAACCAATGGCCTTTGCAACATTGGGCAACTCAACCAAATCCCAGACTTTGTTAGATGCCATAGAATTCATCTCTTCCTTCATAGCATTGTACCACAATTTAGATTCATTACAACTCATGGCTTGTGAAAATGTTTCAGGATCATTCTCAGCTCCAACATTATAGTCAGCTTCTTGCAGATACACAATGTAATCACTAGGAATTGCTGATCTCTTCATTCTGGTAGATCTCCTTAATGTTGTGTCAACATTTTCTTGAGAAACATGTTGTTCAACTGGTTGCTCAACAGTTTCTGGTAATAGTTGAACATTTGGATCTACTAGATCAATGTCAGCAGGTTGTGGAGCTTCAGTGATTGATTGTTCAATAGTCGGTTGAATTGAAGGGGCGTTGTGAATAACAACCAATCTAACACTTGAGGTGGAAGGTTGAGTATCTGAATGATCTTTCTCAGAAACAAAGCTTCGAGATTGATCGCTCCCACTGATCAAGTCATTCTCAAGAAAACTTAGCGTTTCTTGATTCCACAATCTTAGTCGTATGAGATGGACAATAAAACTTGTACCCTTTAGACCTTTCGGCATATCCAACGAAATACCCACTAATAGTCCTTGGGTCCAACTTCTTTTCCTGTGGATTATACACTCTTACTTCAGACGGGCATCCCCAAACGCGCATATGTCGCAAACTCGGTTTCCAACCTTTGAATAACTCAAAAGGCGTCTTTGGGACAGCCTTGGTTGGAACTCTATTTAATATATACACTGCCGTCTTTAGAGCTTCAGTCCACAAGAATTCAGGAAGTTTGGTTTTACTACGCATGCTCCTAACCATGTCCATCAAAGTTTGGTTTCTTCTTTCTGCTACACCATTTTGGTCTGGAGAACCAGGCATGGTGTATTGGGCCACTATCCCATGTTCTTGAAAAAACCTTGCAAATGGACCAGGTGCTTGTCCATCTTCAGTGTATCTACCATAGAATTCCCCACCTCTATCTGATCTCACAATCTTAATTTGCTTACCGCATTGTTTCTCTACTTCGATTTTAAACACCTTAAACGCATCTAATGCTTCGTATTTATTCTGAAGTAAGTAGAGATACATGAAACGTGAGTAATCATCTATGAAAGAGATGAAGTATTTCTGACCATATGAGTCCATATCCGGACTACAAATATCTGTATGTATGATTTCCAATATTTCTGAACTCCTTGTGGCACCTTTCTTTGTCTTGTTTGTCTGCTTTCCCTTTATGCAGTTTAAACAAGTATCATAATCAGTAAAATCCAAAGCACTAAGTACTCCATCATTTACTAATCGCTTAATTCTCTGTATGGAGATATGTCCCAATCTCCGATGCCATAACATAGAGGAATCCTCATTCATAACACACCGTTTTTTACCAGCATTATCTTGAACATTCATTGCATTATGAAAGAAATTGTCTTGTAAATTAATTCGAAAAAGACCATCAGACAAAATGCCATTTCCAACAAGATCAGATTTATAAAATAAACTGAA